>JAPDDL010000351.1:32500-59646 GCA_027422435.1 Schizopygopsis pylzovi | reverse complement strand
CTCCAGATTTCAGATATTATCCTCAGGACGGTGTAATATCTCTCTGACTACAACACTCCTGAATGAAGATCACAACAGAGAGTGGAGATGTCAGGTTACACAGAGAAATCAAGTCAAGACCTCAGTCACATATACTGTCAAGTATTCAGGTAAATTATTAATATTCACAATTAATGATCAGTCATTTAAATTTGATTGTAGTCTATGACGTATCTGAACATTCATCTTCAGCTCCGACCGAAACAAAGACACCGTCTCCAGTCACCAGATCTACATCAACTACAGCTCCTCCACAACCAGGTACATAATCAATAATCATATATTATAACAACCAGGAACATAATCAATAATCATATATCATAACCAACCAGGTACATAATCAATAATCATATATCATACACAACCAGGTACATAATCAATAATGATATATCATAACCAACCCAGGAACATAATCAATAATCATATATCACAACCAACCCAGGAACATAATCAATAATCATATATCATGCACAACCAGGTACATAATCAATAATCATATATCATAACCAACCCAGGAACATAATCAATAATCATATATCATACACAACCAGGAACATAATCATATATCATACACAACCAGGTACATAATCAATAATCATATATCCTACACAACCAGGTACATAATCAATAATCATATATCATAACCAACCCAGCAACATAATCAATAATCATATATCATAACCAACCCAGGAACATAATCAATAATCATATATCATAACCAATACAGGAACATAATCAATAATCATATATCATAACAACCCAAGTACATAATCAATAATCATATATCATACACAACCAGGCACATAATCAATAATCATATATCATAAGCAACCAGGGGCCCGTTTCAGAAAGGAGGTTAAGTGAAAACTCTGAGTATGTTAACCCTGAAATGAGGGAAACTCTGGGTTTTCCGTTTCAAAAAGGGAGGTTTGTCAAACCCGGGAAAGCAGGGTAAGTCAAGCCCGTTTCTGAAAGAGAGGTAACTTATACTCAGAGTCAATTACCGTGGTAACTTACTCCGTGAACCTAACCTGGTCGGGAGCAGGTTTTCTTCGGTAAACCCAGAGTTTCTTTCGGTCTCCTCTCCCTTTTTATAGTTTTAGCGAGGTTAATTCAAACTGCAAAATTGATTTTCTTACTGAGTATTTTTTGTCTTATTTCAAGTACAAATATCTAAAAATGTAAAATTATATATGAAAAAATTGTCAATATTTAGTCTTGTTTCCTGGGGGATTTTCCTTTTTAAGTGCATTTTACATAAAACAAGTAAAATTGTCCGCCATTGGGTAAGAAAAATAATCTTAATGCAAACGGAAACAAGAATATGTTTAATGTCTTCCCCATTGGAAGATAATTAGCAAAATAGGAAAAATACACTTTAAAACATCGGAGATGCAGAGCACATTATAAGTCCTGTATGCAGATTTTAGGGAAAGTGTGCATCGATCTCATACTCATTCTGATCATTTGTCCTGGGCACAAATCCGTCAAAGAGGAGTTTCACAGGACTGTAGGTCAGTGGTCTGACAATAAATCTGATAAATGATGTTCACTTGATAACATCTTTCTGTGACATCTGGAAGTCACGCTTAATTAGCCACCTCGTAAGATATGTACGGATTGCCGTGAGATCGGGCTGGAAGTAATGTGGTTGGATGCATTGATGGCAAGCATATCTCCACCATCATCGCACCTTCTGAAAATGAAACGAATTACTGTATGGAATGGAAGGATGCCAGATGGAGGGGTAGTACAAGCCGTAACCACCACCACTGCTGTTAAATAAACAAATTATTCACTTTTTTATCATCTTTATTTCCTAATACAAAAGCAAAAGTCATTCTTTTTACTTTTGGATTTGAGAATTCTTCCAATTCTTGACCACCTCCTCTTCATCTGTCAGTGGTGCTGGTTCTCCCTCTGCCTTCTTGCTGTCGTCAAGTCAGTAGTTAATTGTATTACTCTAATTAAGAAATGCAACAGGTTGGATTAGAGAATATTTAACTATGTGAAAAGAGTGTTTGACTATGTGGAAAAAGCTGCAGCGCATTGAAATAGACATTGAATGATATTTAATGTCAAATGTTTGTAAAGTCATTAAGCCCACACATATGAACCTTTCATGCTTAAAGCTTTACCTTGATTTCATTGTGTTTTTATACTTCATTCTTAGCTGCTGCACGTTCTTGTTTCATTTTTCCGTATTTTTATTTTTTTGTGGCCGTGGGATACCATTAAAATGAATATGTTCAATAATTTACAGTTTTCACCTCTGATATTATAACAGTTATTAAGTTATTGACAGTTATTAAGAGTTAAAGTTACGCATTGATGGAAGTACGCGCACTGACGTCTTTTTGGCGGGAGCTGTTGCCATGGTGAATCGTAACTTCGGTGCTCCACTGATCATGACTTTTCATAGTCATGGTGCACGCGCTTAACTCAGAGTCAACCTACTTAGAGTTGAGTAAACTAACACAATTCAGCTGTTCTGTAACCGAAAACTCAGAGTTTCCCATCTCAGAGTAACTCGACTCTTAGTTCAAGTTTAAACTCAAGAGTTGGTTGAACCTCCTTATTGAAACGGGCCCCAGGTACATAATCAATAATCATATATCATAACAACCAGGTACATAATCAATAATCATATATCATAACAACCCAGGTACGTAATCAATAATCATATATCATACACAACCAGGTACATAATCAATAATCATATATCATACACAACCAGGTACATAATCAATAATCATATATCATAACCAACCCAGGAACATAATCAATAATCATATATCAAAACCAACCCAGGTACATAATCAATAATCATATATCATACACAACCAGGTACATAATCAATAATCATATATCATAACCAACCAGGTACTTAATCAATAATCATATATCATAACCAACCCAGGAACATAATCAATAATCATATATCATACACAACCAGGTACTTAATCAATAATCATATATCATAACCAACCCAGGAACATAATCAATAATCATATATCATAACCAACCAGGTACTTAATCAATAATCATATATCATAACCAACCCAGGAACATAATCAATAATCATATATCATAACCAACCAGGTACTTAATCAATAATCATATATCATAACCAACCCAGGAACATAATCAATAATCATATATCATAACCAACCCAGGAACATAATCAGCTGTTGATGAATATTTACTGTTAACTGAAGATCTCAGTCACATATACTGTCAAGTATTCAGGTAAATAACAACAACAACAGAAGTGATCAAATGTAGAAGACTCTCTGATAGAGACGTGACGTGATGATTAATGTCATTGATTCGGGACAAACTGAAGGTTTATGGGCTGCAGCTCACTGTGTTTCACTGTTAAAAAATAAGGCAGAAATAACTTTGTCATAATATAATAACATCTCTCATCCCAAAACCTGCCACTGTGAACAATAATAATTCAACACAAACTATACGTTATTTAATAATTAAGTATAATGATATTATATTAATGCATCATTATTTCTTATTCTTATTAAGATGCATATTGCAGAGAAAGAGCTTATTATAAACCTTATTTAATTTGTAAATCATTCACTTTCCCCTTTCAAACAAGACGTCAACATAAAAGCTAATTTAAATAAACTCCTTTGTTATAAAAAGTGAACGAGGAACTAGGTTGTTCACTTTAATTGATTACAATCATAGTGAGCATTTATAAAACTGTACAAGTCCATCCACGTTAACAGACGTCTTCCAGCGCCATAACTAAGGTTAAAACTGATATAAAACTGCTCCAGACCACATCAGCTGAAGGAAGTTTATAATGTCTTGATATTGTGTTCATGGAGTAAAATAAGGTTTTTGAATTACTTTTTTCATCTATCCTCCATTGCATCAATTACATCAACATATTACCCCAATTCCAGATACCAAACACAAATCTCCCTAAAACAAGGTGTGTGTGTGTGTGTGTGTGTGTGTGTGTGTGTGTGTGTGTGTGTGTACATCAATCTCTTTTCTGTTTTTCTGATCACACTTCAAAGTTTTCCTAAAATCAGCATAAAATAAATAAGTCTTGAATGTTTAGTTGTAATCATCTTTTCTATACTTCACTTTCTCATGTAATGGTCCTGTACATCTATTACAATTAATATATATATGTATATATATATATTTTTTTTTTGTAAATCACTTTGTAGAAAAGCATCTGAATGCATAAATGTAATGTACATGTATAAAGTGACAACAGTAGTAATACGCTCTGCTAGAAACTTTCAATAAAAATCATCATCACTGATAAGTATGATAAATATGCATAATTTTGCTTTTAAATGCTATTTACCAGTTGAATTGCTTGTCAATAGTTGTTGTGTACACATCTTTAGTTAAACAGTGATATGTCTCTCAATGTGTTCCTCTAGTCTCTCCATCAGTGATTGGGATTGTTGCTGCTGCTGCATCAGCTGTTCTTCCTGCTCTTATTCTCTGGGTCATTTGTAAAAAACGAGCTGGTGAGTTTTTAGGGTTTCCCCCTGTTTTCTAATAACAGATAACAATTTAAAAACATGTGACTATAAGATAAATGTATCGTGTAAATGTTTTGACAGAATTCCTCTGATACGTGAAGAGAAACAATAAGTTAACAGAATATCATTAATTCAAGATATGTAAAAAATTATGTATTGTCCCAATAGTGTGGTATCCATTTAATGATTTTAACAAATATAATAATTTAGACTCATGTTGTTAGAATTACATAATATTTTATACTACAAAACACTGAGATGCCAACATTATCTGCCACTATTTGCACTAAATAAGGGACAATGTACATCCAGCCAGTTCACAAAAAAACACCAACACTAGGGGTTTATTACATGGCTATGTGCATACAAAGTCTGAAATGTAGCAAGGATATAACAGAACAATCAAATACCTTTTCATAATGATTTTCTAACAACATAAAACAAAATAACATCAGACAAATATCTGTCCTGCCTGTTGCTACTGAAAAAGTGTTCCGATCCACAGTGAGCCAGGGTCCTTACCAGTGCCCAGATCAGTGTACACGATATAGATACTGACTCAGGAGATATAGAGCTGATGCACCATCTGTGTTTTGTTCTGTATGTAACCATTAATAATCATATTTCAGATTACCTATTCCTAATATTTCTATTTTTAGATAACAGAAAAGGGACCAATGACTCTGAGGTAAGTAAAAGCCAAAGACCCGTGAGGTTGTTCCATAATCTGTAACATGTGCACTCTTATTATTCATGTTAGTTAAAGCATCAGTAAATGACACGTTTGTATATTTGCACTGTTTCTAAAGTTCACAGATAAGAATAATGTAACCAGTGATTCAATCAGCAATTCCATTCATCTTACTCCCAGCACTAATGTAAGTGAACAATATGATTCATCTTCAATCATTTGTGTACATTTGTATATTTGTGTTTGACAGTTGCTGGGGTAATTTTCCTGTGGTTTATATTGTACTGTTACATATTCATGTCTCTTCAGCTGATTGGCTGGAGCTGCACTGACAGGTCATGTGACCAGCCGCTGCTGGCCAGTGGCAACAACTACTGTATGAATACAGATTTATCAAGCTGCATTATACAATATTAGCATTCATATGCTACTGGAGCATGGTGAAGTTAATTTTAGGTTCCGGTGGGTATTTATTTATGCTGCTTAAGAGACCGTCTGAATATCCCACCCATAATGCAAAAATGCAATCGATATCCAATCATGCATTCAGATGACTTATACGTGTGAACATACAAAAAAATTATAAAATACACACACACACACATTTTTACATTGTAAAGGTAGATTCACAATTCGTATTTCTCCCTTATCAGTTACACCCAATTCAGGTCTTGCAGTCTCTACTAACGAGTGGAATCAGGTGTGTTAGATGAGGGAGAAATGCAAAATGTGCCGTGCTGGGGTCCCCCGGGACAGGTTTGAAAACCACTGATCTAGACTGTCCAGACCAGCGGTCGGTAAGTTGGTGGAGCGAGATGTAGTCAAATGATAATATAAGAAATGAATTGATGAAAAATGCGACTATAATCGCCTGTGACCGACTGCTACAGTGTCTCTTGTAACTGGTAGTGAGCTGTTACTCTGTTAAATCCTGTTGGAGGACAGCCATAAAGAAAAAGCCACATTTGTGTGGCGGTGTCCGATCAGAGTATTTGAGCGGAGTGGAGCGTCAACAGTTTCCCGTCCACGCTCCGAGCATTTAATAATCACTCTGCTCTGGGTTCACCATTTCCCGCTCCGCTCCTCGCTCACTGATATCAGAAACACCGCTCCGCGTCTAAAGTATTTCAGTATGTTTGAAATATCACAGTTCTGTTCATCACGTATATTAAAAATAAAATAACAGGAGAGTTTCAAAGTGACTTATTGTAACACTAGTGTGCAAACTTTGTTTCCTACCACGTCCACATGACAAGCTAATAACACGGTGTCATCATTGTTATAGCTGCTTTTTGCAGTGCAAATTTAGTTTGATGAAAATAACTATGATTTCATCAGTTATTTTACCTACGGATCAATACGATTTATGCTCATTCAAAATCGGATACAGATGAAGTAGCACTGTAAGATTGCATTTGTTTGAATGCATTATTGAGAGAGTGATTGCGTGTGAACAAGTGTTGTAGTACTTGTTTAAATCATGCTTTCAGCTGAAAATATTCAGTATCTAGACTAGAAGCAACGAACAAACTCTTTGAGAAATATAACTTCTTGCTCAAGTCCATTGCCGTCATCATATAGCCTTCACATTCTTTCTGATTTGAGTGATCCTTCTTTATCAAGCTAGCAAAATATTAACATGTGAATTCTTGTTAAATATGCAGTTATGTTACGTGTTGTTGGCAGTAATTGTACTCGTGATGTGGCGGAGGGCTCTTGGAGTAACTGTGGGCGCAGGCCAGATATTATTGCATACTCTGATTGTGAGTAACTGTTGCTGTCGTGACAGTTTTGGCCGCATGTTGCCGACCACTGGTCTAGACTTTCAGTGGATGGACAAAAATAAAAATAGAATATTAACCATATTAATAACACTTTTGATTACTGTTCCATCCTTAATGAATACTACACAGGAACAAATAAGTAACATAATATTGTATAATATAATACATAATACATAATATTGTAACGGTCACATTAGGTCCCCTAGTTTTTGGCATGCTATAGTTACCTCTATCATTCGGGGGTGCTCTGTAGTCTGAGTTGCTTGTTTTCCTAAAAGAGAGGTAGAGACCGTGTTTTCAGACGTAGGATAATTATCATATTTGTACAATCATTTTTACCTCTGTACGATGCACAAACAATTATGAAAACATCCCATAATGTATGATAATTTCAGAATTGTGTGACACTTTAAATGATGGTCGTTGTAATCAAATGATTTCTTATACTCATTGATCGTGCACACCTCAGAGTGTGTTAAGAATGTGGGAGGGTGTCCTGCTTTTAGCCAATGAGCACTATGTTTCAGTTCATGACTTCATGTTAGGCATTCAATCTGTAACGCAAAAGGACTCCCTCAACATCTGGCAACACGCATGCTTCCAATGACAGTGACAGTGGAGTTTGGACCTTATCAATAAAGTATGTCTAGATATTTATCTATTGTGGTCATTTAGATCGTGTCAAAAAGTTATTGGTAGATGAATAGTTTTTCTTCCAAATTCTATCATTTTGAGCTTGTGGTAGGATACTTAGACATTTCCAATCTGGCAGCAGCAGGTAGAGATGAAGCATTGAACAGGAGGTAGTGTGCTAAGCAGATGGGATGTCTTCTTCCTAGGGGTGGGCGGATCAATCCTAATATCGATAGTAGACACCAACGTTGGTATTGTTATCGGACTGATACTTGCCTGATAAGATCGATAACTCGTTTCTATGGGAGGAAAATACTTAGCATGAAACTGCACATTGCTTTGACTCCTCTGCCTGCAAATTCCTTTTAGAAAGGAAAATAATATCCAAGTAGCTTTAAGAAGAATGAAATGTTAGTCATATCAACATTAGTTATTGTTAATGTTTTAAAGTGTTGTTGGTCATTTAAATGTATGTTAAAAGTATCACTATCTGTGTCAGTATACTGGCCTTGTATTTACTCGGTATCGGATCAATACCAACATTTGCAGTATCGCGCACCCCTACTTCTTCCTCTTTGCTGTTCTTTGTTGGTGCCCTGATTTAATGAACAATTTGTTTTCTTATGCTCATATGAAAGTAAGCGTCTATCTTTGTATATTTGTAGGGTTTGTAAATATGCATTTGTTAGAGGTTAGCACCAAACATGCGTTTGTTTGTTTGCTTGTTTATATGCAGAGAGTTTCTTGTATGAGAGAGGAAACCGCACATTTAACATGACCTTAGTCTCAGCCTCAGATGTCATGCCCACAGAACGTCGGCTAAACGTCTGATGCATATGGCACACAAAAGTCAAAACACTTCAGGAGTGTCGAAAGTCATCGTCGGATTGGTTGAATCATACAGGATTTCCGGGATACGTGTGTGTTGTGTTCATTAACGTTCTGCCTGGAAACAAAGATGCCAAGTGATGCCAAACCCCCTCATGAAAGAAGAAAACCGTTATGTTTACAACTGTGACGACAAACGCTTATCAGGATCAAATAAACGCTGGATTTTCAAAAGTATGTTAAATATTTAAAGTTTGCGGCATAGAATCTTTCAAATGCGTGCGAGTTTTACACACCGATCTGTCAGTGTGACGACATTTCCACACTCCGAAACATGATGCTGAACGAAACGAACTGTGATTGGTTCTTTGACATGTCGATCAAACGGTCCTTATGGGCGGGCCTTGTCACGGATCTGTCTGTCCTCCACCATTCACAACGCACGCCCGCACCTGATTTCACCTGAGCCTTAATCAAGCACACCTGCACGTCATCAGATCCTCATCACCACACGCTACTTAAGCACACACCTCACCTCAGTCAAGGGTCCGATCCGTAACAGGCCTTGGTTAATGAAAGATCCCATAGTGTCCAGACATTCAGCCGTGAGTCTGAAGGTCTGGCTACGCAAGACTAACAGGACCTAGACCAAAGGGACTAATTGTCTTCGTTAATCCATCAACCATCTACTATTCATCTCATTTCTATTATCAACAATGATTATTTTTTAGTTGATATTAAATCTTTATCATTTCACTTAAGGACTGCTTGTTTTACACTTTCTACTCTAAAGACTGATCTCTCTGTGGCAAGATGCTACTTTTACTGTAGTATCTGTAGCCGTGTTTCCATCATCCTCTTTTTATGTGCATTTTGAAGTATTGTATCAGAAACGAGTAATGGCAACGCCAAATTTCAAAAATAAATCCCTTAATTTGCAAAAATGTTTTTATGCTCGCTTGAGGTGGTTTTTGACTTGTGCGAAAAAGGCTTAATGCGAATATTTGGAGATGGAAACGCATTTAGTGAATAAATCCTGCATGAGTGTTCAAAAACATCATGTGTGTGTGAGAGGCTCATTAGTAATGAATAATGATATACTGTGTGTATGCACACGGACGCGCTCTTCCCGAGCGTGAGGACTTTTATTTTGACGGAATGCAGCGCATTCGGGTGAAGTGCGTCACCGCGCTGTGCATTCGTGACTTTCAGTTTCGCTTTAGTTATTACCTGTCTCCAGCGGGAATGAGTGGTGGGATTTCCTGGCAGATAGCGGCCGGATGATCGTCTTTATGTTCATTTGAATGTTTAAGTTGTGTGCGTCCAGAGAGAAAGTAAGTAGATTACACAGTTATTCGAGTTGATTTCCGTCTGCTAAATAGAGAAGTTGAAATGGCGATGCATACAAAATGGACGCTGATGCGAAGTACCGCAGTGTTTGAGTTAACAACTGATGCATAGTAGTAACTTCTATTGTTTAATCCATTCATAATGCCGTATTTGTTGTATTCAATGCTATATTGTGTTGATGTATAGGGGGAAGCCAATAGCCTCTTAATACTTTAAATTATGTTATAAATGTAAGCATACTGATGTTGTATAGTGTGGTAAGAAGCATTGTTTATTAGAATATGCCTTTATTTATTGCAGACCACACACACACACACACACCCACATTCAAGTGGATGCTGACACTTCTAAGGATATAAAGAACTGCTCTGCACCAGTACTTATGCTCACCTCTTATATGCAACAACTGCATTCCCAAACAGCTGACATTCCCCTCCGAAAGCAAGACCGCATTTATTGTGATTCGTCTGCTCACTCGAAGCACAAGTCATTTATTATATTTGAAAATTATTATAATCAGTGGCTTCTCCTTCTTTTCTTAGTGATATTTAGTGCCAGTTTATAAGGAAGTGACACTTTTGTTCTCTCTAACTCATTGGATGGAAAAAAACTGTGCTTATTCGCAAATGTTTTATGCAATATTCCAATTTTACACATAAGTTAAATTCGCAACTTAGGATGGAAACCCGGCTATATATGAAGTGAAGGATTTATTTTATGTATTTGGTGTTTTACCTCAACCACGACGACTCTGAATGCTGGTATAGACTTGTAGATGTTGATGTGTTGCTCACCGTATGCACTTAATACACATGGCTCATTGAAATGTTGTAGTCTCTGTGGTCCCAACCTCAAAAAGTTACTGTAGGTGTTATGATATAAACACTCTAGTAACAAGAAACTCTGATTGATTGATTGATTGATTAATAAGTAAGTAATAGTACTAGTCAAATGTGGTAGTTCGAACTAAAAACTACTGTATATAAGTTCATAAATAATATTAATATTTTATAATGTATAATTAATTCTAAAGTGAGCACTGTGACGAACTAATAATGATTCAAGTATTAATTCATCCTTCAGAAATAATTAATAATTATTTGGATCAGTATTCTACAGTGAATAACATGATCATGAGCAACTTTAAATATGAACATTTGTCTTATAGTGCTTGGTTTCATTCTGAAATAATCACGTACTGCAGCACATTGTAACACCACACCAGTAGAGGGAGCCCTTGCCCAAGTACTGACTGTTACCGCTCCCTCTGCTTCCTCTATGGTGACTTCCTGTTTGGTAGCCATTTAAAGAGGGCCATGCCAAACAGGCCTTTGTGAAGTCTTGTTCCACTGTTATTGGACACTACTGGAACAAGGGGAGTGCAAAACACCAACTCTGCCATAAATCAGTAATTTATGAAAGACTTCCAGCTGTTATGCCACAGTAAGGGATTCAAACCCTGTAGCGAGATATTTTACTTAAAACATTTGCACCTGTAATTAGGCTAATTAACAAAGTGTAGGGATGTAAATATTTTTAAAGCTTGGTTTATCATATTTTCTTTGATTTCTGTTTAGGAGCATACAGATGATGTGACTTATACTGAGGTTGCCACACACTGTAAAATCCAAGCCAGAAAGGAGGTGAGACAACTGATGCCCTCCATCATCTTAAATCTGTTTTATTCTTACTTGCAGTTCTTCAAAATCTTGAATTAAACATTTACAATATGCTGTATTACTTGTGGGTTGAAACTTCTCATCAACATTGTCAAACTCTTTCCAATCTGCTCACTCAGGTTTATGATGATGATACAGTGACTTATTCTTCCATCAGAGGAGCAACAGCTGGACCTCAGGATGACTGCAGTCAACTTTATGCATCTGTGAACAAGAACCATCACAAATAAGTCAAACAGTCATTAAATATACAATTATAGGATCATGTGTAGAGGAATATAAACCTTATATAATTGACTCTGTAAGATTTCCATTCAGTGCCATTGTAAATAATGTCTTCTTTCAAATTCTGTCATCATTTACTCACCCTCACAAACTCATACGACTTTGGGTCTGGAATCACAAAACCCATTTTCTAGACTGCCTAGACTTCCAGGGGATGGACGAAATTGATAAGATAATGTTTAAAATAAAAACAAAGAACCCTCAGGCCTCATTTAAACTTGGTATTAAGATGTGTTTTGGTCGATCGGATCCCAAGTGGACAAAGAAGACACATTCCTGTTTACACCTGGGGCCAGTTTCAGAAAGGAGGTTAAGTGAAAACTCTGAGTATGTTTTCCGTTTCAAAATGGGAGGTTTGTCAAACCCGGGAAAGCAGGGTAAGTCAAGCCCGTTTCTGAAAGAGAGGTAACTTATACTCAGAGTCAGTTACCGTGGTAACTTACTCCGTGAACCTAACCTGGTCGGGAGCACCCTTTTTATAGTTTTAGCGAGGTTTAAATGCCTAATTCAAACTGAAAAATAGATTTTTTTACTGAGTATTTTTTGTCTTATTTCAAGTACAAATATCAAAAAATGTAAAATTTATATATAAAAAAATTGTCAATATTTAGTCTTGTTTCCTGGGGGATTTTCTTTTCTAAGTGCATTTTACATAATCTTAATGCAAACGGGAACAAGAATATGTTTAATGTCTTACCCCATTGGAAGATAATTAGCAAAATAGGAAAAATGCACTTTAAAACATCAGAGATGCAGAGCACATTATAAGTCCTGTATGCAGATTTTAAGGAAAGTGTGCATCGCTCTCATACTCATTCTGATCATTTGTCCTGGGCACAAATCCGTCAAAGAGGAGTTTCACAGAGGAGTAGGTCAGTGGTGAAAAAAATCGGTTTAAATGAGGCTAATCTGATAAATGATGTTCACTTGATAACATCTTTCTGTGACATCTGGAAGTAACGCTGAATTAGCCACCTCGTAAAATATGTACGGATTGCCGTGAGATCGGGCTGGAAGTAATGTGGTTGGATGCATTGATGACAAGCATATCTCCACCATCATCGCACCTTCTGAAAATGAAACGAATTACTGTATGGAATGGAAGGATGCCAGATGGAGGGGTAGTACAAGCCGTAACCACCTCCACTGCTGTTAAATAAACTAATTATTCACTTTTTTATCATCTTTATTTCCTAATACAAAAACAAAAGTTCTTCTTTTTACTTTTGGATTTGAGAATTCTTCCAATTCTTGACCACCTCCTCTTCATCTGTCAGTGGTGCTGGTTCTCCTCTGCCTTCTTGCTGTCGTCAAGTCAGTAGTTAATTGTATTACTCTAATTAAGAAATGCAACAGGTTGGATTGGAGAATATTTAACTATGTGAAAAGAGTGTTTGACTATGTGGAAAAAGCTGCAGCGCATTGAAATAGACATTGAATGATATTTAATGTCAAATGTTTGTAAAGTCATTAATCCCTCTGTCGGCCTCAAAACACGAGCAGGAGGGCTGAAGTTATTACTTATATTTCATCTGCTTGTATTACTGCTGTTGTTTATTTGCGTTATCAGAAAATAATACTTCTGATTCGGCCCGTCACAGTTTAAATCCTGTCTGATAAGTGCACTTCTTTGTACGTCTTGCAATGATCATGTATTAGGTCAGTAGGTGGAGAGTAGGTGGTCTTTTGTGGCTGCTCGAACGCATTCAACCACATCAGCGTCTACACTATGATCGCTATCCAGTCGAATGTGTTTTTGACAACCTCTGAAAGTGCTCGAAAGTGGACAAGCTCAAAACATTTAACACCCCGTTTACACTTGTATTTAGCGTTGTCCACTTGTGATCCGATCGCCCAAACGCATCTTAATACCAGGTGAAAACAGGGCCTCGGTTGTGTTCTGAAGATGAATGCAAGTTATACAGATTTGGAACGACATGATTTGAGGGAAGGATGAAAGAGACCATTATTTTTAGGTGAACTGACCTTTTACCTGTGTCTGTTTTTCAATAAATTAGTCTCTTTATATTAATTCAGGATGATGCATATATATCTGTGTGCTTGCACAAAGTCTAGAAAATGAAGAACATATTCTCTCTTAGAATATTCTCATTAAATAATGTGGCTTGAGCTGCTGCTTTCAATAAAGCTTGTAAAATTGTATTTCATTTGTCAAAAATAAATGTATGACATGTCATACGTATAATATTTTCCATGATTACAAATATATATTATTTTGCAAACTATGTAGACATTCGACAGCAACCTCTTGAGAAACCTGTGTTTGTGTTCAAACCTTTAGAGACAGAACAGCTTTTGACAGTGTCATATCTGAGTTTGCTCAAATCTGTTGCTCATGATCTGCTGAATAGTGTATATGCAGGGAAATACCATCAATATTGTACATTTCAGTACCAGTTGTTTTTCAAACTTGTTTCTGGATCCTCCATAACAATGTATACACTTTGTGTCTCTCACTAAACACACTTGATTCATTTCATCAGCTCATTAATAAAGACGAAATGGTTGTTTCATTTAAAGGACACATTCAAAATGTGCACTATTTGGAAAACCACAACTCAAATGTGCACAAAAAAGGTACTTGCACAGAATCAGGCTTTACATCAGGTTCATCATTACTGATCCTGCAGAGACACTTTACTGCAGAGTTTAGTTTTAGCTCTAATAAACAAACCTGAATCAAATAAATTGAACCTTTTAGCTTTGTTAGATCTAACTTGAACTAAACATTTGATACATTGCACCACTGAAACTAACAGTCATTTGTAAAGAGTTTGTAGCAACTATAGCACTATGAAAGGAAAACCACTAAAATAAGATGAACTGGCATCAGAATGTGTGAGAATTCACAGTCATCAGTCTAAACTGGCTTCAGAGATGATCATACTGTTCACTGTGTGTTGAACAAATGTGTGAAAACTGACTGAGATCTCACTCTCTGTAGTAATGTGTTTTATATCCTCAACAGCTCACAGCTCTCTCTCTCTCTCTCTCTCTCTCTCTCTCTCTCTCTCTCTCTCTCTCTCTCTCTCCTCTCTCTCTCTCTCTCTCTCTCTCTCTCTCTCTATATATATATATAAATACCTAGAACTAGCATGCCACAATATAAAGAGGACAAAAGGCCATTTGTGATAAGGGGGAAACAAACAAAAAAACCTAAGGCAACTTTGGAATCTCCTTAATCAAGTCAAGTCTGCTTTATTGTCAATTCTTCCACATGTACAGTACATACATACAGAGAATTGAAATTGCGTTACTCTCAGACCCTTGGTGCATACAGTTAACATTAAACACTGACAGTAGACATTCAAATACAGATAAATACAGTTTAACCATATGTACATACAAACTATACAGATATACAAATGAGGACATTGTAGAAAAATAAAAAATAAACAATAAAAAGAGATAGATAAAGTAAAGTGGCATAAGGCACATGGCAGATAGAGTGCAAACCAGTTAAATAAAACAAAACTGTGCAGATGTGAGTAGTGCAAGAACAAGAACAGTCTTTTATCAGACTGTCAGAAGAGGTAGATTACAGACAATGCTGGATGAGGTAGAGATCATACCAGTGCTGTGTAACGGATGTATGCCAGTAAGGGCTGTGTGTAAACCTCACTCTCCTGACCTCTAAATGAGGCGCTCTAGCGACTGACGCCAGAGGCTGTAGCCTTTAGCCTCCTTGGTAGAGCGCCCGCCTCCCGCGCCGGCATCCCGGGTTCGAGACCAGCTCGGTGTGATGGTGCGGACCCAGGGGGGTTACATTGGTGCCGTGACCCGGACGGGAGTGAGGTTTAGGGGGGTGAGTGTAGCGGATGTATGCCAGTAAGGGCTGTGTGTAAAACCTCACTCCCCTGACCTCAAAAGAGGCTGTTGTGGCAATTTCTTTCTAACAAACATCTCACTGAGTAAGAGACACTCTGAGTCCAAATTATAATAATAAAGTGTTTATTCTCTTGCAAGAGAAGATCCCTCAGTTCTAACACACATAGCTGTGAGTCAGTCAGGAGCGAGAGAGAGAGATAGAGAGAGAGAGAGAGAGAGATAGAGAGAGAGAGAGACAGAGAGATAGCTATAGAGAGCCAGAGATAAGAAGAAGAAGAGAGCAAGAGCGCAAGAGGAAGCAAGACCGCAAGAGAGCAGTTTTGGTCTGTTTTATAGTCCTTTCCTTCCAAGGCCTCCTCCTTCCCTCCTCTAGAGTGAGAGATACCAGTTTGTTTACCGATTAATGGTTATACAGAAAAGGCAGGCAAATGCCCCCTTGACCCCCTGACCATCTGCGTTTCCTTACCTCTATCACTTCCCACTTTACCTCCAATCATAGTAAATCATCACACACAGAATGCTTATCTAACTACGAGTGAGAAAACATATAATACATACATCTTGGATATAGGTTTCACTGTTTGATTACTGCCCAAAAGGAAAATTCCTTTACAATTCCTCCCTGTTTATCATTCTCTGATAACTGATTAATCAAACATTGTAATAATAATAGTAAAAATAATAATAAATACAAGTTCAAGTCATTAATCACACTTATACTCTTCATCTCTGATTTTCACATAAATGATCACTCTTCTTGAACCTGTGAAGTAAGTTTTTTGAATATTTGAAAAATGCTTAGGCTGTAAATGTTTAGCAAGCACTGTAAAGATTTCATTCTATCGCCGGGCTAAATGGACAGGCATTGCTGTCGCACTCTCGGTTAAACCGAACCCTCAGTCACAATAGTATAAATAAGGAAAAGTATAGTTCAAAGTAGGAAATAAACATATCAATTTATCACTGTTGAGTTACTCCTGTAATATAAAATGTAAATATTAAAAGTATGTAAAAAATCCCTCAGTTTCAACCCCTCTCCTTGTACGTCCCATCGTACACGGATAACTGCTGCTTTTAACCTTCTTTACATATCAATCCTTCTCAGGAAGAAAATAGAAACATCATAACTCAATTAACACATTTCACTGTAACTTCCGCTACTTGTGTCATCATATTGTTGGTCTGATCTCCTGTTGGTAACACCTTCAGACCTGTTGTGAAGTGTAGTATTACCAAGCAAATTGTCACTGACAACAAAGTCATTATACATGTGGTTTTATACAGGCCACACATTCCTGTTACTCTGAATGGGTGCCACGGTCTTGGACGCTCCATTCTCTCAGTTACTCTGTATCAAAAGATGCTGTTATGACCAAAGAATGTGAGAAAGTACTGTTTTTGAAACACTAAGAGTCTTATCTGTTCTGTTGATTACGATGTTCACCCAGATGCCGGTTGCGCCTAAACACACAGCTGCAATGCAAGGGTTTTTTCAAACTGGATCTTAGCATTTATTGACATTCGCGTTGAACCTCCTCCAGCGATTGCTCCGCCTCCGCAATGGGCGGCACCTTCCTTCATGGTTAACGTGAACCCACGTAGCCCTCTCTGCGACCTTCAGCTTCGTGTGCGTCACCAGAAGCACCTTTTCGATTTCCAGCTCTTTCTCCTGTGATCACGAATCACCACGAAATCACCAGGTCTGACCTCGTGCAGGAATCTCTCAGCAACCTTCCCCTGGGCAGCTTTTACCTGCACAGAAATATTTGACAACAGACAAGACACCTCCCTGCAGTAATTCAACATGTCATTCTCACACACATCCTTTGATGGCAGCCTTTGTTTACCCCCTTCCATGCCCATGAATGGTGGCCTGCCGGTGCTGGTTGAGATGCCAAGGGTGTTTTTATTCCCCTAGCCACATTGTGTGTGTTACAAGTCACACATCTTTTGCAAAAATTTTCAGCAAACACTGTAACCCCTTTGTAAACCATAATTCCTTCCTCCCCTTTGACACATGATCCAACCCATGTGTCAACTTAGCCTAATGCTGAAAGAAGTGTTTGGGCAAACAAGGAATGTCATCAACACTCATCCATACACCCCCCTCGAGACTGCAGCCAGACGACCTCCATTGTTGTTTTTCCCCTGCTCCTGTGGAAAAAGACTGCATACTCTGTAAACAAGGGGAAATATCAGGGTTAGTCACAGATACTAAAGCACAAGTTGTTTCTTTTGTCTCCTGTGCTGCCGCGGCCTTCGCTGCCGCGTCTGCTCTCACGTTTCCTGTGGAGATAAACCTTTTATCGTTAGTGTGCGCTGCGCATTTACAGATCGCGACCTTGTCTGGTAAAAGAATGGCCTCCAAAAGCTTAGACACAAGCGATGCATTTAATATCGGATATCCATCCGACTTCAACAAAAATTCTGTGCTTCCAAAGCGCGCCAAAGTCTATGCGTGACCCCAAAAGCATAACGCGAGTCCGTGTAAATTGTCACACACTTGTCTGCCATAAGATTACACGCTTCTGTCAGAGCAACCAATTCAGCTGCCTGAGCCGAATAATTTGATGGCAATTTGCCAGACTTTACGACTTCAAATTCAGTGGTCACCGCGAAACCAACCTTATTCAAGCCTGTTTGTGGATCTTTGGACGCCGATCCATCCACAAAGAGGACATTGTCACAGTTTTCTAAAGGTGTGTCCAACAGGTCTGGACGTGGTGTACACACCTGTTCCTGCTGATAGACAACAGTGGTGTATCTTTTCACCGTTACATTTGGCATGTCAAGCAAAATCGTGTGATACCTCAGCCATCGGGCTGTTGATAAATGTGATGTTCTCTGCTCTTGCAAAATCATGGAGACTGCGTCTACCATTTGTGTAAAAAAAAAAAAAAAAAGGCCTTTCAATCTTGTCACATGACCTCAGCCCTTTCCCTGTTGTCAGGGCTCTCAAGGGCTTTTCAAGAAATGCATAATTTGGAATAAACGTTCGACAATATGCACACATTCCCAAGAAGGATAACAATTGCCTTTTTGTTATTGGTCTTGGTACATCTTTGATAGCTTTTTTTTACTCGTTTCTCAGAGATAGCTTTACTGTTTGGTGTTAGTGTGACCCAAAAAAAATTATTTCCTGCTGCACAAACTGTAGTTTTGTCAGACTGACCTTGTGACCCTCTCTCGCCAGATGGTTCAAGAGAGTTACAGTGTCAGCCACGCACGTAACCTCATCTCGTGCACAAATCAATAAATCATCTATATACTTCAATGTGTTTCTCCCCTCTTCCCTTTTCAGCCCTTCTGTGGCTCTCATGCCTTTTCTCACAAACATTTCTGCTCAGTGGCCTTCGTTAGTGATAAGTGGAGCGCAGCGTCCTCTGTTATCAAATACAGCTGCATTTGTTTTTCTGACAGGCAAGCTGAAAGCACACACACATTTTCATTCCAGAAAATCTTATCAAACCTTGTCAAAAACATTTTCTGCCCCGTTAATCCACTCTTCCTCATATTGATATATGCATATATCAATAAATGCAATTCATTGATACTGATACTGATACTGTTCGATCTTTGCCAATTTCAAAATCATTCCGCGGCCTAATCAGAATCACTTATCTGCCACTCGTATGCCCACTGTGGCTAAAATTTTGCACAACTAATCTGCTGTTACTCTTCAATAACTCCCAAACCAGCAGTGAGTTTCAGATTTTAATTTACACATTAGATCCCTGGCCATTAACGGAACCGGACAGGTTTCAGAGTACAACAACGCATGTTTCAATGCCCTGCCCCCCCTCCGTCTCACATTTTAACGGCACAGTATAGTTTTCTGAAATTAATGCCCTGACTTCAAGTGCTTTCAAACACTAAATCCGTCATTCTTGGTTCACAATCAACCATAAAGTCTATCATTGTCCCGTCAACTAACATGGGATATCTCTGTAGCCTTAAAACCCTAAACTTTTGTACATTCTCAGACATTCATCAGTCAACTAACATTATTCAAAACTTCAACAGTCACACATTTAACGGTTTGCAAGCATGTCTTCATTGCAGATAGCCTTATTCAAAACTTACACACATTTACACATAAAAGGTTTGCAAGCATGTCTTCATTGCACAGAGCGGTATTTGAATCAGTGTATGTGAGCGTGTTGTGTGTGTGTGTCAATCAATTTTTACTTCCCTTTTTCGTAGCTTGCTGAATGCCTGTCACCCGCCCTCTCCTCTCCTGTTCTCCGTTCCTCTCGTTTCAATCCGCCTTACGCGCCTCTGGACAGTCCTGTGCCCAGTGTCCATGGTTCTTGCACAACCTGCACTTCGTGCAGCCAGAAAAGTCATGTTCACCCCTCGCACACAGTCCACATTTGTGCGCTGCTCGTGCTGCTTTAATCTGTACAACAGCCAGCTGCATCTCTCTCCCCCTCTTCGCTTTCGCGGCGCTGCTCGTGCTTGTTCATTCAGCGTCTCGCGCTGCGGTTGTCTTGGACGGAGAAACAGTCGAGGTCGGGGCGAATTTCAATGCACCCAGCTGGGCTATTGGGTAGATGGGTGTTTTGGCGGTGCCGACCTCACCGTATTTTCATGTGGGAAACACAAACATACTGTGGTTCAGTCTGTTCTGGTGGTGCAGACACATACAAATAGACTTTCACACTTTTCATTTTTCCTTCCTGCTAACTTTCTGCACTTTTCATTTTTCCTTCCTGCTAACTTTCTGCACTTGCTTTTTTTCCTTTCTGCAAACTTTCTGCACTTGCTTTTTTTTTTTTTTTTTTTATCTACTTCCTTGAGCCAACAATCTACTTCCTTTAGCCAACAATCTATTGTTTGTTCACATTTTTAACATACATGTTTAACACATTTGCAACAACAACCTGGTTGTTGAAACCACTTTCAGTTTTGTGAGACTCAATGTTCCCTCTTCGGGAAAATCATGATGCTTGATTAATTTTTCAATATCTTGCATACATTTCTGACCATAATATTTTTTTAATTTGGTAGTACACCGGTGTATCATATTTCACAAGCTTGCTCTGAGACATCCCCATACTGGCTGTTTTCTGCTCTCTGTGGATTTGCTCGCGCGCGCTTATTTAATCTGCTAGACGTCTCCAGCAGATCCGATTTTCTCTTATCCCGCAATCGGATCGGGTTGCACTAGTAGTGCCCTCTTAATTGTGATTTATCAAAATCTTTCGATTTTTCCTAACCCCAATTAACCTCGGTACCTGTTTGAAACCCTCTTGATCCGTACAGATCTCAAATTAATCTCAGGTTACCTATCTGGACGTTGGTGCCCAGATTACTGTACCACAGAAACAATTTCCAGCCAATATGGTTCAATTTCACTCTTTAAAAACTGAATTTCACCCTAATTAAATTGAATTTAATTGACTCTTACCAGAGATGTCGTTTTGTGCCACCTGGGTTCTTTTTGATTCCAGTGGTCGATCCCTCCGGTCCCAACAGCGGAACGGTTCCTCGTCTCTCAATCTTTTTTGCGAGGTAGGGTTGGAACTTTTCAGCTCCAAGGTGATCAGCCTCCGTCCGCTGTCAGGTCCAGAAGTCACGTCCAAGGAATCCCACTATCTGACACCAAACTGTTGTGGCAATTTCTTTCTAACAAACATCTCACTGAGTAAGAGACACTCTGAGTCCAAATTATAATAATAAAGTGTTTATTCTCTTGCAAGAGAAGATCCCTCAGTTCTAACACACATAGCTGTGAGTCAGTCAGGAGCGAGAGAGAGAGATAGAGAGAGAGAGAGAGAGAGATAGATAGAGAGAGAGAGAGACAGAGAGATAGCTATAGAGAGCCAGAGATAAGAAGAAGAAGAGAGCAAGAGCGCAAGAGGAAGCAAGACCGCAAGAGAGCAGTTTTGGTCTGTTTTATAGTCCTTTCCTTCCAAGGCCTCCTCCTTCCCTCCTCTAGAGTGAGAGATACCAGTTTGTTTACCGATTAATGGTTATACAGAAAAGGCAGGCAAATGCCCCCTTGACCCCCTGACCATCTGCGTTTCCTTACCTCTATCACTTCCCACTTTACCTCCAATCATAGTAAATCATCACACACAGAATGCTTATCTAACTACGAGTGAGAAAACATATAATACATACATCTTGGATATAGGTTTCACTGTTTGATTACTGCCCAAAAGGAAAATTCCTTTACAAGGCGCTCTAGCGACTGACGCTAGAGGCTGTAGCCTTTGGCGTTCCTTGTTAGAGCGCCCGCCTCTAGGGGAGGGAGTTCAGCTTCCTGACAGCCTGATGTATGAAGCTGTCCTTCAGTCTGCTGGTCCTCGCCTGGAGACTCCGCAGTCTCCTCCCTGATGGCAGCAGACTGAAGAAGCTGTGTGTCGGGTGGGTGGGATCACCTGCAATGCTGAGGGCTTTGCGGGTGAGACGGGTGCTGTAGATGTCCTGGAGGGAGGGGAGAGAGACACCAACGATCTTCTCAGCTGCTCTCACTATCCGTTGAAGGGACTTGCGGCAGGACGCGTTGCAGGCGCCATACCACACAGTGATGCAGCTAGTCAGGATGCTCTCGATGGTGCCTCTGTAGAAAGTGCACATGATGGGGGCCGGGGCTCTGGCTCTTCTGAGTTTGCGGAGGAAGTAGAGACGTTGCTGTGCTTTCTTGGCCAGTGCTGCAGTGTTGTTAGTCCAGGAGAGGTCCTCTGTGATGTGCACACCCAGGAACTTGGTGCTGCTCGCTCTCTCCACAGTCACACCGTTGATGGTCAGAGGAGCATGCTGAGTGTGCACTCTCCTGAAATCAACAACAATCTACTTCGTCTTCTCCACATTCAGAGAGAGATTGTTGACCCTGCACCACCCAGCCAGGCGGCTCACTAGACATACAAATATTGCTGATAAGAAAATTATTAAACTTGAATGATTTTTGTAGTCATCTTGTATGTTTTGAGAGCTGGTGGATGGTTGAGTTATTGAAGTTGATACATTGTGTTAACAGCATGTTTGATTTGAATATATACAGTTATACTGTATCAATTTATTTCAGTGCACTTTTGAAAATAGCAGTGTTTTTATTGGGGATTGCCTTTTCACATAGTTTACCTTTATTCCACACCGCTTTGTCCCTAATCTGACAAACGCCTTGATTATTTACTGTTTTTATGAAGCCCCTCCCTCAGAAATACGCGATGGGCTCTGATTGGTTAGCTGGCCAAGTGTGCTGTGATTGGCTAAACCACCGAGTGTGGAATGTGCTGCGATTGTATTGTAAACAATGGCGTCGTCAATATTGCTTATCAATGTGATCCTGATTGAGACGCAGATGATATTAGTGAAGAGGATCGTGCAGAACCTGTGCAAGCACGGCTCTTAATGGTATGTTTGTTTGTTGTTGTCTCATACTTTTAGATACGCTGTTGTTTGTAAATGCTACCGCTTCTGTTAGCTTTTAATATACGGTTTTATCCTGAATAAAGCTTTAATACAGCACAGCAACCGCACGCGCGACCATGTATAAAGCTTATCATTGCTATGTGAAAATAAGTGTTTAAATAACAGTGTAACAGACTTTATTTGATTGTTATATTGCACTAATTCTGGATCTACGTGCGCTCATTGTGTGTGTGTGTAATGCATTTATCCCCTCGGGGCTTGCCATAGATAGGCAATGGGCATGCGCACTTTCTACTCTAGAGTGTGGTAGTGTTTTGAGGAGGAATACAAGTTGAGAAGAGTTCAGACGCTCTCGTTTTTATTGTGTTCTTAATACTAAGTGTTTAGGCGAACCCTGCACTAACGCTCGGTTACAACAGTTTATTGGAGCTGATCTTGCGATCTGAATGAGAGAGAGAGAGAGAGAGAGAGAGAGAGAGATGCAGATCAGGCAGATGCGAGGAGCAGTATTAAGAACCGCTGCTTTAAATCATATTGATTTTGAAACTTGTGAATCCATTAGAATCGTTAGAAGATAGAATCGCGATTCATATAAATAGATGTTTTCGTGCACCCCTAGTTTTCTCTTCCTCTTCTCTAAAGTAGCAAGGTATGGCCCCGCCCCCTTCGTTACATGTACCCGGGGGCGGGGTTTATCCGGGTCCCTGAATTATCGGACCTGGGAAGTAAGTAAGAGACGTTTTTGTAGGTATTAAACTGCCACAGTTTTAAAATATGATATCTCCATTTGCATTGAAATTTCAGTGTCGTATTTTTTCAGATACTGTTTATGCTCAAACAGCAACATTACACACTAACATTACAAAAGTGAAATCACAATCAACCACCCTTGAAATAAATGAAACAACATAAACAAATATTAATTGTCTATATATGATCAACAACTCAACATATCACAAACTATATAATAAACAACTTTGTAAAGCACACTGATAAACTGATAAATAGATCAGCAATATCTCTGTGAGGATAATAATCTGCAATGAAGATTATAAAAACAACGGAATATAAGTTATAGACATGAGACTGTCTCATTAATACAGACGTTAGTAATAATGGTCGCTGAAAGCACTGGTGTAGTCTACGTGATACACAGGTATACACCGTATAGCCACTAGGGAAGGTCAATGATTTGTGTATACCCACTTAAAAAAGTAAGCGGATACGTAACAACATCGTTTTGTGACATCCTTTCACAAGTTCATTCATTCATTCACCAGTCTGTGTTGAGAAGCACCGTCTTTCTGATAATCATGCTGTATTTCTGTTGACGACTATTGCTAAGCTTGAAATTAACTAATAAATGAGATATGAAACTAACTACACCATTTCAGTGTGTTCGTAATCCTGACCCTGAAGCTGCTGCTGCAAACAGATGACAGGAACGTTAACATTATAGAAACAACAGAAAATGAGCCAGAAAACAAGGCCGATGCTATCGTAACGTTACCTGGTACGTGGTAGCGTATACGTTGTCATTAACTTAACTGTAACAGCAGGAGATTGTTGATATATAAGAACAATGAGTGATTTCAATAGACAAAAAGTTAATATTTTGTGATTTACATTGTCTGAATATAACTGTATTGCATGATTTTGCTCAATTTCGTCAAATAAACTCACAACTAAGCTGCTGCATATCTCCATTCAAACAGCATTGTTTCGTTTATGAATGAATCTGCGATTAAACGAATCTAGTGAGTCAATTCAATTATTTGTTCATAAAGACCGTCACTGCGTGAGTCCCAATGTGCATACTATCCATCCTATTTGTGATATTGGTCATTTTTAGTTCTACTTGGGGCAGAAAAGGTGGATAGTATGCACATTGGGATGCAGGGACTTGCTTTGTGCCCGAATGAATCAGCCGTTCGAACGAGTCGATTTAATGAATAAAATCAGTGATACAATCAGTAACTTGCCGCCACCTAATGGCAGTCTTAGTTTAATTTTTAAAGTATTATTTCAGTTATTTAAATCATTGAATATTTATATATTCAAAATTTTATATTTAAAACATTAATCTCAACATGGATTTATGAAGTTAATTGCACTCATGCCACCTCTGAACCTCATCAATTTCGAAAAAAAGCTTATAAAAATACACTTTTGAATTTGACATGAAAAATAACACTTCAAATAAAGTTGCCCCTTAAAAATGCCCCTGTAAATCACTTTAAGGAGTCCAATATGACTCTGTAATGGGAAGGCTATTTTTTGTTATTGAGGAGAAGGTGCTCCTGATTTTTTGTTTTAATTAGCAGCACATGAACTCCTAAAAATAAAAGTATGCGTAGAGCCCTGTTTAGTGAGAGTGGTGGTGCTTATGAGAGGCTGCTCTGGTACGGGTGAGTATGAGACTGGGAAGAAAAAAAACACAGTATAATCACTAAAAAAAACTGGACTACACCACTGACTGACATGTATTATCACCCTGAAAATGTTACGCTTAAATGAAATAAAGTTGTAAACACGAACAATGCGCACTGCGATGTTTGCTTGGCTAACAGGATCAATAAGTGTAATCTGCTGAAGAAAACATCTTAAACCAGCCTAAGCTGCTTGGCTAGTCTTAGCTGGTTTAATCTGGAAGTATCTGGTTTTATCTTGTCTCCCAGCCTGAGCAAAGAAGTGCCCAAAACCCCTCTAAACCAGCCTGAAGACCAGCTATGACCAGCTAAGGTCAGCCAACCAGTTTAGGCTGGGGGGGGGGGGGGGGGGGGGGATACACTCAGAAAGATCACTTAACATCATAAACACTGTCAAAGTTAACACGACTGTGGTACACTGTAATAATCTAGGTAATTAACAATATACATCAAAGCACTTTGTCACGCACTCTCTCTTAAACGCTGCACCCGAGTGAGAGCACGCGATGTGACTGCCGCGCTGAAGTAACTTACTGAATAGTTACGCTAAAATAATTCACAAGAGTTGTGTTTCAATAGTCATTTTATGAGTTAGAATAAAAAAAAGCACCTAACTGCTATGTACAGTATATATTTATAGATACGTCTTTATCAGACATATAGTGTGAGTGAAATGCAGCTAAACGGTCAGTTGTTTCCGATAAGAGGAAGTTAACACCCACACGAGGAGCTGATGATGTTTAAATAAAGAGATGTAAATATAGAGTGAAAAGAAAGACTGACAGAAACAGAAAATGACTGATAAGAGTCACATGTGTCTGCTGGGACTGATCCTTCTCTCTGCACTTCTCACAGGTAAAGACATCTCTTTATGATCTATAATACACTACACAAGATCTGAATAATGTGAAGATCCAGTCTATTAAAATAATTATTTGAATTCATTCATTCACCATTATAAAGCACAATTGTAATAATAAAAATACATTTTTTACTGTAATTTATTTATTTTATTATCATCTCACAATATGGATCTGCATTCATGAGGATTTGACTCATGAGGAAACTGAACATTATTGAATAAATCAATAATAATAATAATGAAGTCATATATCTTATAACAAATGTGGAAGCTAAATGGCAAAAGAAAAAAAAGGTTTACAGCCATCTTACCGTTATTCAAGCAGTCTTTCTTTACTTTATATATTTAGCATCATATACATAAACTGATGAAATAAATAAAGTTTGGGTTATTCAGCAGATATTTCGGGGTTTGTGTGAGTAAGTTAACTCGTGTGTTCAGTATCAGTTTACTCTGCTTGGTTTATTTTCTGTTTAAAACAGGACACAAAGTGATTATTTAAACTGTATTTCATAATCAAGCCATTAACCCACATCATTATTACTATTATTATTATCGTTATTATTATTATTTGTAGGTATCAGTGGAGTGGATGACACTCATGTGTTCGGCAGTTCTGGTGAAAATGTCCGTCTGTCCTGTAATAATGCTCGTTCTGGCTGCACATCAACTACATGGATGTATAACACACATTCAGTGGTAGTTGAACTGATTAATGGAGGGATAAAGAAGAATAACATAGAGAGATATGAGAGACTGAGTCTGGACTCTGACTGCTCTCTGAACATAGAGAAAGTCACAAAAGAAG
>JAPDDL010000351.1:0-27500 GCA_027422435.1 Schizopygopsis pylzovi | reverse complement strand
ATTTCTGTTTTTTGTACTCAGACATTTTCTGCTCATATTTGTATTTTTTGTATGCTTATGCAGTTTTTATTCCGCTCTTATTTCCTCATTCTGCGCTTGCTTTTCCAAATGTTGCGGTTACGCCGGTTTCACACTGCAAGCGTAAGCAGGGCGTAAGCAGCGCGTATTTTTTTCGGCGCCCATGTTAACGGATGAGAGCGTTCACACAGCAGGCAGGGGCGGCGCGGCAGCGCGTAGCAGAGCAGGAGCGGCAGTGCCGCGATCGTTTCGGCGCCGAGTCTATTTTTGCTGCGCTGCTTACGCTCAATTAAAGGGACAGGACATTATTTATATCATTTAAAAAAAACAAAAAACACATATTTAAAGTTTGTAAACGGGATGTAATGTATTTTTAAACAGTTAACATGAAGTTCAACAATTTCGTAGCAAGTTGTAAAATATATTGTGTAGTTTATAGGCCTATATGTTGGCATAGAAGCAGATGTCATGCTGACAACAGGCATCATCAACAAACGCACGTGACAGCGCCCGGTGCAGCCAGACGGGGGTCTTCAGAGTACACCTGGAAGATGACCTAATGGACGACACTCGTCTCATCGTAGAAGTGGAAAAACAAAAAGTTATTTATGACCCAAAAAATGTAATGTATAAGGACTTACAAGCCAAAGAAAAGACATGGGATGCAGTGGATTGATCATTTAATAATACACGAAGTGACAAACGAATAAATACATATTCAGATACGTCACATAATTATTACACATGTAGCTACACCAAATAAGTCTATGATGTGGGTGACTTGTTTGAAAGTGTGTTTTCCGTGTGTTTGCTAATATCCCTATTAAAACGTTTACACATAGTGTTAATAAAGACATTTACGATGCATGTTGAAGATGTTAACATGGAGATTGCTTGTAAATTAAAAGAAACTTCTGGTTACAAGTACAAACCTTTAAAATATTGACCATATTCAATATAAACACAATGTATAAAATAACTATAACATTTCTGCTATGGTCAGTTATTGTTTTTTGCTGTTCCGTTGCCTGGGGGCACCCAAAATCTACGTCGTCCTTCTTCGTAATCTCCGTAGTAACAAATACAGCACAATTGCCTTTCTTCTATCTACAATACGTACTGCACATAAACACAGATGCACATGTACAGTGTAAATAAAACAAATACAGTAATATAAACTATTCTAATAATAAATCAAGACCAATTGTATTTAAAATTTTATTCGAATTTGCCCATTCTGTGCAGAAGACGCTGTTCAGCCGCGCGCTGCAAACGCTGCCGGTGTGAAAGGGCAATGGGCGCGCGCTGCTCCTGCTCTGCATACGCACCGCTTCTGCGCCGCTCACGCGCCGCTCACGCTTGCAGTGTGAAACGAGCGTTTAGAGTTTCATGTAAATGAGCTCAGGCTCAAGCGTCATCATTGGTCCACTAGTTCTTGATTGACAGTTTCTCCTCAGCCAGTCAGTCGAAGAGGGGCGGTGACGTCACTCTAATGCGCCTCTTTACCTGCCGATGCTCAGCACTCACTTGTACAGGTTAAAATGGATAACTGTCAGCTGGAGTAACATATTTCCATACAGGACACCATTATATGTGTTTGTCTGTCACTGCTGTGCGCCTGCCTGACGATCCGTTAACATTACACGAATTGTCCTAGCGACCTGTCACCATTATGTTCACCTATATTTATTCGCTTACGGTCACATCTTGAGAGGCAGCGCACCCACTATATTCACAGGTCTCTCAATGTCACTGTTATATGTGCCATGGCTCACCTAAGTCACTTATGGTAGGGTGACCAGATGTCCCGTTTCTCCCGGGACAGTCCCGAATTTCAACTCTATTGTTAGTGTCCCTACTTATTTTGAAAAAAATCATGTTATGTCCCGTATTTCAACATTTCTTTACGACTGGGTGATCAGAGCAAGTAGTATTAGTGTTCTGTCGCACGAGAACAGCCTAATCAAAGGTAACCAAGCAAAACAAAATGTATCTAATCTCAGTTCGTTATCACTTAACTTGCAGTAGGTTAAGACGGGATCGGCGGAATCACGATGAATGACAAGCGCTCTCTCGATCCCAGTTCTCTCAGGTCTCCTTGCGCCTGAATTATCAAATACACACACAGTAGTCTAAATGACCATCGTGTGGCGTATCTCACGTAAATACAGTGTCTGTTATAGCTTAAGTGAACGTAAAAAGGTGGGTGAAAATCGGATGTGTTGTGTCAGCCTATATTATGGCGCTTTTCCACTGCATGGTACGGCACGGTACGGTTCACTTTTGGGGGGTTTTCCACTGGGTACTGTACCTGGTACCTGGTACTTTTTTAGTACCACCTCAGCCGAGGTTCCAAGCGAGCCGTACCGTTACCAAAACATGACGTGTAAACTCTGCTGTTCACTGATTGGCCGGAGAGAATCGTCATTACTGCGTCACTGAACTTGCGACACGAGACCCTCCTCTACAGCCCGACCCGCTAGATTTAAATCAGCACAGCCAGCGAAGGATCGGACGCAACTTCTGTTTAAACAAACGCACATTTTTGCATCAACCACAAAATAGCAGTGTCGTTGTCTGTTGAGGAAGTTCAGACGTTCCTCTCGTTGATAGCCGAGGAGCGGATCCAGCGAGAGCTTGATGGCACGACGCCGAAGGAAAAAGCCTTATGTATAACGTTACTTTTGAACTTGCTATATTTTCAGAGTATGTCTTCTGTTTATATTTTTACCTCTGTATCTGTGTTTTGCTTCAATTAAAAACAATCTGATCGAATAAGTGTACCTCCAGACTATATTAAATATGTATCATTGTATGAGCACGTAATGAACCTCTTGAAAAAGACAAATGATTAATGCCGCGATGATAAAAACCATCACATAAATAAAAAAACAAGGGATACATTGTATATTTTGAAATATTCAAAAGTTTATTGATAATTCACTTTACAGAACACGCTGCATGAGTAGTTAACTAATCAAGTAACGCAGCACACCTGCACGAACATCCCTGCTCTCCTCCTCTACAGCCCGTGGCACTGTCACCACAGTCTCTGCTGCTGGGGGTAAATCACAAGCATTCATAGACCTCTCCATTGCTGTTAAACACATCCCTGCTCTCCTCATCTACAGCCCGTGTCACTGTCACCACAGTCTCTGCTGCTGGGGGTAAATCACAAGCATTCATAGACCTCTCCATTGCTGTTAAAAACATCCCTCTCCTCATCTACAGCCCGTGTCACTGCACCACAGTCTCTGCTGCTGGGGTTAAATCACAAGCGTTCTCATAGACCTCTCCATTGCTGTTAAACACATCCCTGCTCTCCTCATCTACAGCCCGTGTCACTGTCACCACAGTCTCTGCTGCTGGGGGTAAATCACAAGCGTTCTCATAGACCTCTCCATTGCTGTTAAACACATCCCTGCTCTCCTCCTCTACAGCCCGTGTCACTGTCACCACAGTCTCTGCTGCTGGGGGTAAATCACAAGCATTCTCATAGACCTCTCCATTGCTGTTAAACACATCCCTGCTCTCCTCATCTACAGCCCGTGTCACTGTCACCACAGTCTCTGCTGCTGGGGGTAAATCACAAGCGTTCTCATAGACCTCTCCATTGCTGTTAAACACATCCCTGCTCTCCTCCTCTACAGCCCGTGTCACTGTCACCACAGTCTCTGCTGCTGGGGGTAAATCACAAGCGTTCTCATAGACCTCACCATTGCTGTTAAACACATCCCTGCTCTCCTCATCTACAGCCCGTGTCACTGCACCACAGTCTCTGCTGCTGGGGGTAAATCACAAGCATTCTCATAGACCTCTCCATTGCTGTTAAACACATCCCTGCTCTCCTCCTCTACAGCCCGTGTCACTGTCACCACAGTCTCTGCTGCTGGGGGTAAATCACAAGCATTCTTATAGACCTCTCCATTGCTGTTAAACACATCCACATGCCGAGAATGAAGAACACTATTCCGTCTCCTTTCTTTGTTGTGAGTATGTTTGTGGCACGTTTACGATGATGTCACGGCAGCAGAGGCGGCGCAATTATAATGACGCGTGAATAATCCCGCACACTCTATAGCGGTACTAAACTGCAGTGGAAACGCAAACCGACCCGAACTGAGCCGTACCGTACCGTACCGAGCCGTGCCCAACCGTACCGTACCATGCAGTGGAAAAGCGCCATTACATCCATACATATGGTTTTAAAGGAACAGCCCAATACCCATCAAATCAAACCACAAAAGATGCTACATAAATGTATACGTTAAATAAACCTTGTGTATTTGAAAAAAAAATTGATTTAATTTATATCTCGATCGTATTTGTCTTGTAATTTGCAATCGTATTTGCTTCTTTGTTAGTGTTAATAAAACAGGGCCCGTATTCATGAAAAATCTTAGTGCTAAGAGTTGCTCCTAGTAACACAATTCTAAGAAATTTCTTAGAAATGTGGGTGTTTCCTCTTAAATTTAAAGAAAAGATCCTAGTAAAGAAAAAAGTAATTCAGAAAGCATCTTAACCCTTAAAAGAGGTCTTAAGGTCCGAAATTGTTAGGAGTACGGACGAGGACTTTTAAGAGGCTTAAGAGTTTCTTTAGCAGTGGAGAAAATGGATGAAACATGAAGAGGGAGAAGAAATGTGTTGCACACAATGCATGGCAGTGAGTTAATAAGACGCTGCACATTAGATCGTGCAGGGATCATGTTTGTGACAGATCTTATTAAAGACATGTTAACATCCCTGACACTGTGCAGAAATGCCATAGCACCAGAAATGGACGTAATCACTACATTAAAACTACATTAACATATTTGGCAACTGGAAAAATGCAACTATGCAGCAGCGATGATTTGGGTCTGTTACAGCACTTTCAGAACCTTATTGTGTCGCTGTTCATTTCCTATAAAATACGTTAAGTATGACAGCATGGTAAATAAAGAATATAATGTGTGTGTGTGTGTGTGTGTGTGTGTGTGTGTGCGCGCAGAGAGGAAGGGAGGGAGGGAGGGAGAGAGAGAGAGAGAGAGAGAGAGAGAGAGAGATAGAGATAAAGAGACAGAGAGAGAGAGATAAAGAGACAGAGAGAGAGAGAGAGAGTACGGTAAAACAGGAAAAATGACGTTTATAATTTCAAAGTGAAGGCTTATAATAAACCCTCTTAAAAGCGATCTTACTTCCTTCTTGGACAACCAACCAATCACAGTCTCCAAAAGACTATGTCATAGCTAGCAACGGGGTCAGCCCCGCCTCCTCACTAAGATAAACGTTTTTGTCTTTTCCTCGCTCAGAGTTGCTCTCAGATTGATCCTGAATCACTTTTAAGCTAAGACTCCTAGCTAGAAAATTTTAAGCTAAATTAGGAGCTCTCTGAGAGGATTCTTAGAATCTTTATGAATACGGGCCCTGCTATATATATATATATATATACACATACATATACATTTCTCATATCTTGGTCATATTGCCCACTCGTCCCGTATTCCACCATGAGAAATATGGTCATATGATCACCCACAGTTATAGTTATCACTGTTAGGAAAGGATAATATGAGTAAGAGTAATATATGCCTATCACAATTGTTTAGTTCACTGTATACTTGTGATAGTATAAATATGTAGCCTAACTATTTTCTCATTTTGCTGTATTTCGATGAAGAGTCCAAACAAAACCACAGTAGAACAGCACACAGCAGTCTTTTGTATTGATTAAATTATATAATAAAATATTCACTTGATTCTTCACTTAACGAATTAGGCATTTTAATTAATTATTTAATGACTCTAGTCTAGATAGTAACTTGCTGCCTGCTACTGGCTATTTTACTTTCATAGTGTTGCTATATTCAAACTTTAAATATTTACGACATTAATTATGACCACGTTATGCAATTATATATGTAAATAAATCCAAATGAATCGCTGTGTATATCAAATCCACATGGCCTCTGTAGTTGTCTCGTCTGTAACAGTGTTTTCACCGATCATAGTCAAATTAGCCTAGCCAATGCAAAAATACTACATTCATTTATAATTAATGTATCAATTTACACATTTAACGTCAACGGGTCGCCAGGCAGGCGAACAGCAGTGAAAGACGGACACATAAATGGTGTCTTGTATGGAAAGATGTTGCCCAGCTGACAGTAATTCATTTTCACCTGTACAAGTGAACGCTGAGCATCGCAGCTAATGAGGCGTGTTGTAGTGACGTCACCCCCCCTCTTCAACTGATTGGCTGAGGAGGAGCTGTCAATCAAGAACTAGTGGACCAATGATGATGCTTAAACCCGACCTGATTTACATAAAACTCTAACCGTAACATTTGGACAAACAAGTGCAAAAGGAAAAACAGCATAAGCATACAATAAAAAAATACAAATATGAGAAGAAAATATATGAGAGCACAAAAAACAGAGATATATAATCAAGGAAAACATGGTTTTGTGTAAAAGTTGGATAACTTTGCATTAATATTTCAGTTTTGTGCAATATGATTGTAAATGTTTAAAGTTTTGATTTATGCCTATTATTTAAAAAAAATGTGTTATTCAATTTTTTTGTTATGCTTCTTATCTTTAGATCCGTGACCATTGTTTGCTATTCTGAACAAAATCTGCTTTCATTTTTACATTTTGTGCAATATATTTTTACTTTCATTTTTTTATTTTGGTTTCATGCTTATTATTTTTTGTTTATCCGTGACCGCAATACTTTTGACGGGAAAATGATCCCATGCGTTTCTGATCAAAAGAGGTTCCTCAGTAAAGTCTTACTTCCATTATCACTGAACAGAGTTCAGGAGGCAAGAACATCAGTGATGCCTTCATATATACACGTGTCTAGTGTTACCTTACTTTAAATAGAGAAAAACATGTGCCTTTGAAAACCGGCAATGGGGATAAAATGTATATTTATAATTGCATGGTAAAATACTTATATAGATAAATGCATCATTACTCCAAACACTGAGATGTCTTGAGCTGCTCACACATTTGTACTACACAACAACCTTTGCATGTCTTATTGATGTCACATTATATTTGAACTGAACTAATATTCATGATCCACAGACTGGATGACTGATGGATCATTAATCAGAGGTATGGGATGGCTTTGCATGCACTGAAACTATCAAGGCAATAATTGTCAATATTTTTTCTTTGTTCATAAGCAATATAAAGATTCATTCTCCTCTTTCTTCTCCTCCTCCTTCCTCCTCCTCCTCACATCTTTAGTGATTGTGATTATTGCTGAGATCGCAGTGTTTGCTGCTCCTTCTGTGATTCTTCTTCAGATCATCTGTGCGAGAAGAGCTGGTGAGTTTGAATATCATAAAATCTGAAGATTCACATTGATCTCTTACCATCTGAATTATTACTGTGCAAGGAAGGTCAGTAAATAGATTTTAATGATTTATTTGATTTATTTAGGAAGGAAGAATTCTCACCACCAAAAGGAAATAGAGATGTCTACAATGATACAATGAGCTACCTTCTATACATATATAATAAAGATTACAGCAAGATTTATGTTAATGTTTATGGATATTATATTTGCATAACGTTTTGAACGTAATTTTCCAGTACTCCATATTGAACAGACTGCTTTATATGATATTAAAGGGGTGGTTGACTGTTTTTTTTCTAGGCTTGATTGTGTTTATGGGGTGCAGTCTAGCATGTGTTCATGCTTGTTTTTTTTAAAAACACATTATTTTTCACATAATTTACCTTTATTCCACACCTCTCTGTCCCTTCTCTGACAAACGCCTCATTTATTTCCTGGTTTTATGAAGCTCCTCCTTCAGAAATACGCGATGGGCTGAGATTGGTTAGCTGGCTCAGTGTGTTGTGATTGGCTAAACCGTCTGAACGTCCCGCCCCTCACCTCAGTGGCATGTGCTCCGGTTGAATTGTAAACAGTGGTGTTGTCTATAATGTTTATCAATGTGATCCTGATTGAGACGCAGATGATATTAGTGAAGAGGATCGTGCAGAACCTGCGCAAGCACGGCTCTTAATGGTATGTTTGTTTGTTGTTGTCTCATACTTTTAGATACGCTGTTGTTTGTAAATGCTACCGCTTCTGTTAGCTTTTAATATACGGTTTTATCCTGAATAAAGCTTTAATACAGCACAGCAACCGCACACGTGTCCATTTATAATGCTTCTCATTGCTATGTGAAAATAAGTGTATAATTGGAACAGTTTGTTGGAGCTGATCTGACGATCTGAATGAGAGAGAGAGAGAGAGAGAGAGAGAGAGAGAGAGATGCAGAGCAGGGCGACACGAGTAGCAGTATTAAGAACCGCTGCTTTAATGATTTTGAAACTTGTGAATCCATTAGAATCGTTAGAAGACAGAATCGCGATTCAAATGAATAGATTTGTATGTGCATCCCTAGTTTTCTCTTCCTCTTCTCTAAAGCAGCGCAGCATGGCCCCGCCCTCTTCTTTACATGTTCCTGGGGGCGGGGTTTATCTGGGTTTGTGACGTATCAGACCCGGGAAGTAACTCGTTGTAGTCCCTTACCAGTCATTTTTGTAGGCATTAAACTTCCAGAATTTTAAAAGACGATATCTCCGTTTGCATTGAACTTTCAGCGCCGCAACTCTGCAGATATTGTTTATGCTCAAACAGCAACATTACAAACTAACTAATGTAAAAAAAGTGAAATCGCAATCAACCACCCCTTTAAATAAAGTCATCATCAAAGCGAGACAGGTACCTTAATTAACATGTATGGCTATTTACATTTACATTTACGCATTTAGCAGACGCTTTTATCCAAAGCGACTTACAATTGCATTCAAGTTATACATTTTTTTTTCAGTACATATGTTCTCTGGGAATCGAACCCACAACCTTTTGCACTGCTGACGCAATGCTCTACCACTGAGCCACACAGGAACATTTACACAGAAATCATAATTATATATCTTTTTTCTTCCTTAAAATACACATATTTTAAAAAAAAAATTATGCTCCAGTTTATTTAACTTCAATGCAGAGACAAATCCTTACTTATGTGTCCTCTTAACCGTAAATAAGAAAATACATGCAATATTGTATTCTCCACCCACAACATAGGTCAACATGATTTTATATTAACTATTGTATTAATTCATTTGAAAACCTTGGTCTACAAATGGTGGTGAAAACATGTTTGAAGTATTTAACCCTGATATTGGGTATATTAGCAATATTTATGAAGCAGGAAAAGGAAAGGATTTTAACAGGAAAAGGTACTTTAGTACAGCTTTATTGTTGTGAATTAAGACAATACATGGGTACAAATAATGAGGAGTGATAAATACAATGATTACATGTGAGAGAACTAATGATTTGACTGTGAAAACACTGAGAAGAGAACTGGGTATTATTATGTTGATATTGCTTTTACTTTACTTTTTTGTCATTTAGCAGACGCTTTTATCCAAAACGACTTACAAATAAGAAAAAAGTAACTAAAACTATAGGTTAAAACTCTATAAATACTATATATACACACACATTTAAGAAAATTAAGAAATTAAATAAAATGGCAAAATGCATACAAAAACATTTCAAAACTACACAATTAAATGAAAACAAAAAATAAAGCTAAAAACTATAAAAAAATATTAAAACAACAAAAGGTATGAGTATAATAATGATTCTAATATAACACTAAGCCAAACACCTATATATATATATATATATATATATATATGGGTGTTTGGCTTATATATACTGTGTATATATGTGTTATTCTATGTCCATGTAGTATGTTGAAGCAAGGTTACTAAAATAACTAAAACTAAAGAAAATACCTATAAATACATTATAAATTCATACATAATTTATATAAAATTAAAATAGATAACAAATCAAACGGCAGTAGTTTATCAGTAATCCTAAAAAAAGAACACTGCCAAATACACATGCTAACAAATGTTGTGAACTTGGTTCTTCTAAAGTGTAGGACACTCAGAAGAAAAGACCAGGAGACTTCGGATTGGATCGTCAGCAGGATTCTTTTATTGAGAACACAAGCTGTTGGTATCTGTAGTCATCGAAATCTCAATCTTAAGTAACTTTACAAGGTTATTTTATAGGCATTTTTGGAGGAGGGATTCTTGGAGGTGGAGACAAATTCAAACAAAGCAAGCACATGAGGGAGGCGTTAGTTTGTTGCTAAACTTCCCGTGGTTCTAATCTCATCTACATAATCAAATGCATAGACACTAATCCAATCAACCTAACGAATCCACGTCTGGGCCAGGGGGCTCCGAAAGATAGACACTAATCCAATCAAACTAACGATTCCACGTCTGGGCCAGGGAGCCAGGAAGTCTGGGCCAGAAAGCCATTTGCAGAACAAAGCTTGAGAGTCTCAGTAGTCTGACTCATTGAACTTACCATTATCATAGAGACAAAGGCACAGCTATACATTGAGTCAGGAAGTGGATAATAAGAATCTAAATTAAACATTTAAATACAATTTGTAATCCCACACAAACAACAACTTACTTACACATAGTAAGAACTGGTTATAAAAAACTAAAATAGAAAGGAAACAAGCAGTAAGAAAGAAGATAAATAAAAAGTGATACTTATATACTTATGTCCCTGCCCGGTGGAGTCACACGGTGGAGTCGATAGTCTTCGGTCTTCTCACGAGGAAGTCTTCACGTGAAGGCTGCTGCGGTAAAATACGCTTTTTATAGCAATTTAACAAAATACTACTCCAATTCAACTGAACATACTTTCCTGTTAATCACAATAAATGGCCAAGCAAGCGCCGACAGTGACAAGGGACGCAATATAGTATGAGACCAAACGCGATTTCAGCACATCTCCATGCAGATAAATGTTCATAAGGAGATGCATAGGAAAAGCCAGCAATATATAATGATTTATGCAATTTTATCTGCTTTTTAATGACTGTAACCTCCTGTCACTGTCTTCTGCTGCTGTTCCCTAGATGGCAACCAGAGGACACTGTGATTTTGTGTGAGCACATGGCTTTTTTGTTATGTGTTTCTGTGTGCCACTTGCTCTCTCCAGTCTATTGTCTTGTTACCCCATTATTATTCAGTGGTTCCACCTGCATATCCCTCATTACCCTCCTTCTTTGCTCCCTACTTAATCTCCCAGACTAGCTTGATAGCTTTGTTTGTATTTGTATTTGCATGTATTATTGACACACACTGACGAAGATGGACAACCTGGTCCCGGTTGTATAAAACATCTTAAGTGTAATTTTCCATTTATATCTCTCTTAAGTTCCCTTTACACTTCAGGGCGTATCCCTAAAATGTCACTTAAGGGTTTCTTGAGGTGAAACGTCATACACCCTTAGGATTTCTCTTAAGTATCCATTAAAGCCAATTAAGTGTTCCCGTGGCTCAGTGGTAGAGCACTGCGTTAGCAGCGCAAAAGCTTGTGGAACTTGACATTCCCAGGGAACACACATACTGACAAAAAATGTATAGCCTGAATACACTGTAAGTCGCTTTGGATAAAAGCGTCTGCTAAATGTAAGTGTTGCATAAAGCCCCTTAACAGTCATTTTCCTAAGTATAACATAAAGTATGGAAAATGTCAAATATTCATTGTTTTTAAAAACGATTATTTCACGTAAAAAAGTAATAAAGGCACAGTGTTTCACTTTGAGCAGATTAAATCCAAAAGTCTTTTACAAGAGACGATCGGCCACTTTATATGTTAAACAGATTTTAATTTAGGCATTTATTCACGTTGATCGAATTACATATAGCACATAATAGCTCAAACGTGAGTGCGTCACACTTGAGAACACATATATATTCTATAATATTTCATTCCTGTATTTTCCTACATATTACCTGGAAATGATTTGAAAAACACACATAAACCATATATTGTCTCAATTGTGTGTGTTATTGTGTTTTTTTATTCAGCTTAGCTGCAGTGGTCGCTGCTGTATTACATCATAAGATACTCTATGAGTCTGAATTGGACTTTCAGCACGACAGCGCCCTCCGTCTTTGAACATGAATTAAACATACACTGCATATGACTGTTTAGCGCTTAATAATGTTCACATCGCCTCGTTTTGGATACGAATAAAACAATTATCTTGTCTCTTTGCATTTAAATATAGATTTAATCACGTTAGTCCCTGAAACCCTCTACATGGACAGGAATGATGAGAAATTTTTATTTTTTGTCCAAAGATTAATCAAAGTCTTAAATGTTTGGAATGATATGAGGGTGAGTGAATGATGACATCATTTTCCGTTTTGAGTTAATTAAGTTAGCAACTTGAGTTTCCGTCTCGTATGGTCATTCTCTTTCATTTCCCTCCTTATCCATGTTCTGTGAAAACTTACACGGCTATTACCAAATAACGTGTCCATGGCAACATTAGATTTTTTTACGGCAAAACATCTCGGTTACGTATGTAATCCTCTTTCCCTGATGGAGGAAATGGAGATGTTATGTCGTCACGACATAGGGTATTTACTTGGAAGCCCCAACCATCTCTGACTTTAAGAGAAAATGCAAATGAATATTGGCTAGTGGATTTTGCATACCTGAGCCACTCCTCGTGGATACGGATATAAAAGGACGACAGGTGCATCCACTCATCAGGTATTCCCAGGCAACCAGCTATGGTTCAAGATTGTGGCATGGGGACATAACGGTTCCCTTCCCTCCATCAGGGATGAGGGCTACGCATGTAACCGTGATGTTCCCTATCTGTTGGTCACTCCGAGTTATGTCGTGATGTGATAGGGGTCCTCCGGAAAGCGCTACAGCCTGAATCCCGTCACAACCTTGTGGCATGCAGATGCTGACAAGCGAGCGCGTGACAGACAAATGCCATGCGAAAGGACGCAACCTTCCCATCACCCCAGCGCAAATTCGCTAACCTTGGTGCCCGCAGGGACCACTGAGTACATTTCTGCTTGAGATAGCCAAGCCACTGTTCCTTTCCCCACAGAAGTCGGAAGGGATTTCGACCTTTGGTGAAAGATAGCTTCAGGTATTTCCTATTTGTTGTTACAGCTTGGCAGTAATGATGGGGAAGCGGGCCTACCCGAGAATGTTGCTACGAAGGCTGCATCCTGTCCGAATGGACGTAACATGTGGAGACACTGATATGGACTGACCCAGGCCTGGGGCAGTATTACATAAGACTGGCATCTAGGGCGGATCCTACCTAGACGTAGGGAGGAGAGCTGCCAGCAGAGCCTAACAGAATACTCTGTCAAAGGGAAGACACAGGCTTACCATGAGGGAAACCTTACCATGGAAGAATACAAATATGGGATTACCCGATGGGATTCAGGCCATACGGACACCTAGCCCAGTAAAGGGGCTGACCGGAGACCCGGGTGAGCTAACACCAGTACTGGGCCTGGCGTTAGACTGCTCTGCCCAGTCTGACTGCCGGGGGTGCTGGAGGAACTCCACCAGGGTTTGCTGTCTGGGGAACTGAACTGGATGAGGAAATAGGCGCTCGTATCCCCGGGTGAGGGGGAATGGCACAGCAAGCATGACACCGGCCAGCTCTTCCCGCTTATTACCTGTTACCCAACACACGGGAAGAAACTGGCTCAACGCGCAGACTGTAGAATCCTGTGAAGGTGTTCCGTGTCGCCCAGCCTGCAGCTCTTCAGATGTCTGCCAGAGAGGCACCGTGCATCAACCCATAGGAGGAGGCAACACTCCAGTGGAGTGAGCCCTCATACCCAGGGGGCACGGCTCGCCTTGATATTGGTACACCAAGGCAATGATATCCACTATCCAGTGGGCCAACCTCTGCTTGGAGACAGCCTTCCCTTTCTGCTGACCTCCGTGGCAAACAAAGAGCTACTCAGAGCTCCAAAAAAGCTCCGGTTGTGGTCCACGTATATGCACAATACTCTAATGGGAAACAGCAATGCCAAGGCTAGATCTGCCTCCTCAGAGGGCAGTGCTTGCAGGTTCACCACCTGATTGCAGAAGGTCGTGGTGGAAACCTCAGGTACGTATCCAGGCCGGGGTCTCAGGACAACATGAGAGTAGGCCGGCCTGAACACAAGGCACTTTTCTCTCACCGAAAGTGCTTGGAGGTCCCCGACCCTCTTGATGGAATTGAGTGCGGTCAGGAGCGCTGTTTTAGCTGACAGGAATTCCAGCTCGACTGAGTCCAGCAGCTCAAAGGGGTCCCAGAGAGGTCCCAGGAGTGCATCAGGGGTGACCTAGGGGGATTCAACCTCCTGGCACACCTCAGGAACCTCACGATGAGATCATGCTTTCCCAGGGACCGGCCGTCCACCGCGATCGTGATTAGGCCGCAATAGCAGCCACATACACTTCCAAGGTGGAGAGTGATAGCCTACGCTCAAACCTTTCTTGCAGGAAGAAAGCACTACTCCAATCGTGCACCTTCTGGGGTTTTCTTAGTGAGAAGAACACCAGTTTGCGAACAGACTCCACTTCAGTGCATAGGCTTGCCTTGTTGAAGGAGCTCTAGCCTTAGTGATGGTCTCTACTACAGTCTGTGGTAGACCACTCAAGTCTGCCATGTCCCATACAGGAACCACAGATGAAGGTTCCACAGATCTGGATGAAGGTCCCACACGGTGCCGAGCCCCTGAGAAAGAAGGTCCTTCCTCAGAGGAATGTTCCAGGGAGGGGCTGTCGCAAGGAGAATGTGTTCAGGAAACCATGTCCGGGTGTGCCAGTATAGCGCGACCAGCAGGACCTGCTCCTCGTCCTCCCTGACCTTGCACAGTGTCTGTGCTAGCAGGCTCACTGGGGGAAACGCATACCTGCATAAAGTCCGAGGCCAGCTGTGGGCCAGTGAGGGGGCCCTCGTTCAGGGAGAATACAGCTGGTAGTGGGAGGACTCACGTGGAGCAAACAAGTCTACCTGAGCTTCCCCAAATTGACTGCAGATCAGCCGGATCGTCTCGGGATGGAGTCGCCATTCCCCAGGGAATGTGAGCTGTCGTGAGAGCTTATCCGCTGAATGATTGAGCTCGCTCGGAATGTGGACAGTGCGCAGCGATTTGAGCTGCGTGTGACTCCAGATGAGGAGATGGCGGACGAGCTATGGCATGTGGTGTGATCGTAGACCTCCCAGCCGGTTGATGTACGAGACAGCCGCAGTGTTGTCCATACGGAACAACACATGCTTGCCTAACAGCAGTGGTCCGGAACTGCCACAAGGCTAGATGCACTGCCAACAGCTCTAGGCAGTTGATGTGCCAAAGCAGTCGATGCCCCGTCCAGAGCCCCGAGGCTGCCTGGCCGTTGCATGTAGCGCCCCAGCCCGTGCTGGAGGCATCTGTTGTAACAACAACATGCCAGAACACTTGTTCTAAGGGCACCCAGGTCCGTAGAAAGCAAGGTCCATCTATGGGCTGAAGGAGCGGCGACACTCCTTTGTGATGTTCACCTGAAGTGTACCGCAGCGCCATGCCTATCTTGGGACTCGGGGGTGCAACCTGTGCTGAAGTGGTCTCATATGAAGCAACCCGATCAGTGTATCTGCAGCTGCCATATGCCCCTGGAGCCTCTGAACTGTTTCAGCGGAACCACAATCCTGTCTCTGAAGGAAATTGGGCTTTTCAGCACTGATTGGGCGCGCTCGTCCGTTGGGCGCGCTGTCAAACTCACCGAGTCTAACTCCACACCAAGAAAAGAGATTCTCTGCACAGGGGAGAGCTTGCTCTTTTCCCAGTTGACCTGAAGCCCCAACTGGCTGAGGTGCCGGAGCACCAGGTCCCTGTGATCGCACAACTGTTCTCAGGACTGGGCCAGAGTGAGCCAATCGTCGAGATAGTTGAGGATCCTGATGCCCACTTCCCATAACGGGGCAAGGGCGCCCTCTACGACCTTCGTGAAGACACGGGGAGACAGGGAGAGCCGGAGGGAAGGACCCTGTACTGCCATACCTTTGAGATTTTAGGGGAACACTCTGTGCCCTTCGATAGAAAATGCTGATGTTCTTGCTTTTGTGCTTAGACAGAGACCTATGGCCTGCTTGCCTGTCACCAAGTGGGCAGACTTCCACAATAGGATGTCTGCACATTGTGTTATTCTATGATTGCCCAATAATGTAACTTCTGCTTTCCTATATATACCGGCATCCTGCCCAATAAAGACGAGCTCTGGTTAAATAGAACATTTGCGTCTTGTCTTTAATCATTGACTCCCGGGTACCCAAGGTTTCTCCTCTGTACAACCCAACCTGATCTCAGATCTCGGTTTCATTGATTTATTATAACAACTTGGGGGCTCATCCGCGAAAGGGGGAAAATCTTCTAACACACTGGGAAAACATCCCGAGATCGAGAAAGAAAGACGGGTCGAAGATCAGTAAAACGGGGTAAGTGTTTTGCATATTTCTTAAAGGAAATACAGTGCTTACTCTGTAGGATCCGAGATAATTATTCCGTATAGAGACGGGATAAAATATAGTCACTTCGTTAGTGGAATATATTTTCCATTGTTGTGCACTTCGGGTGGCAACAGTAGTTATTTGATTAACTATTAACGTGAAGAGCGATTGGATATACAGTACTGATCACACTGTATTTTTTGATCATGGCAGAATATATACTGTACTTTCGCAAGGAAAATGTATTATATCTTATTGGTACAAATGATACCAATTGCCATTACATGCTGACATACTGTGACTGAAAAGATGGTGTCGGGGGCGATCAGGACGAAAGTTTTGTGATAAATTATCTTATTGTGTCTTATTGGTACAAATTATACCAATTGCCATTACATGCTGAAATACTGTGACTGAAAAGATGGTGTTATGGGCGATCAGGACAAAAGTTTGTGAGAGCCCAACATAGAAAACACCCAAACAAGAGAAGGTGATTTAGTGGCAATCAGGAAGAAAGTCTTGAGGGAATGAATTATAGGAACACCCCCCATGGTCACAGTACACCGCATGTATTACGGTCCGGTCTGGGTTGGGCGCTAAGAGTACAGAAGAAAAATCCAAACACTACTACATTTACGGCCTATTAATTGTACGAAGTGCTGCTACTTTACTAACTATTGTTAAAACGCACAAAGTGGAAGATGGGAGGTTCAGTGTCGAGACCGTACCAGGGGAAAAAATAATTTATTTTATGTACAGAAATAATCAGGGATTTTATACAGAACCGTATATTAGTATGGCTGGATGGTCAGAGCGCTTGAAACCCCAAATTGAAGTACCGTATCCGTGGGAAGGTTCATTCACAGATGAGGGTAAGCAAACAGCCAAAAGCCTAATAAAAGAGGGATGGGTGACCCAAATTGGGATTACGATTATATGAATAATAATTTTGATGTCTGGCAGGATATGAAAAAGACTTGGGATGGGGTTCCTGAAAAGAAAGCAGTGGCAGCGTACGTTGCGCAACAGAATAGCTGTAGGCCTTAAAAAAAACCTCCCTATTGCATCACTCAGCCTTCTGCACCGCTTAAAATTGAAGCATCAAGCACAGACACAGCCGCTGCATAAACTCCAAAGTCCAGTAATATTAAAAGAATGAAGGCAACTAAGCCTCAAAAGGCAATGGTTTGGATGAGATCTGGAAATTGAATAAATGTCAAACCAAAAAAAAATGACAGATATGGAAGCAATTTGTAAAAGTTAGTCTTCTCCGCAGAACCCTGGTAAATGTATATCTATTCTGCAAACGCATACTAAATATGCACATTTTACTGGAGCAGATTACAGGGCAGTTCTCCTGAGAACGCTCGAAGGAGATGTTACTGAAGCAATATTAACTGATTGGTGCCCGTAGCTGATCTTGATTGGCTTGTTCAAGTGTGTTTGATTAAGGATGGAGCTGAAGTTACTGTGGCTCTCCAGGACTGACTTTGGCAACCCCTGGTTTGATGGAGTTAAAATTCTTACTGTCGCTATTCAGTTAAGCTTACTGCCAATTGATAGTTTTCATGTGATGTCACACCCTTATAGGAACGCCCACCTGGAGGGCAAACGGAAGCTTTGTTCCACTGACCGCCAGCTATTTTTACGCAGTTTGCATTTAGTAGTAATGTAGAAAAACGCAGATATTAAAAGGGGAAATTCAGGAAACACCTCATTGATGATGTATATTTTGTACAAGCAAGCAGATGAAGCCAGAATATAAACACAATCTGCAAATTTTCACATGAAATGGTTTCCCATAGAAAACCGTTATAAGGAAAACACTGAACTATTAAGTGGATTGCATTCATATTCCGGCCTCATCTGTTTTGTCTATGTAAATTATGCGTCATTAATATGGTGATTGCTGAATTTGATCTTTTAATATTATTGTTTTAAATATATTAAGGCACTTTAAGTGTTTTTACAATGTTTTGTCGTACTGTTTAATTATTTAAATATTGCCACAGGTGCTTAATATGGATCGCAAATGGCCAAATCTTGCATTTTCTTCACATACATGCCCTCAAACTGACTTGGACTGCACACATTCAAACACAGGTTAAGAAAGCCAGGCAAAGACTGTATCATCTGCGACAGCTGAGGAAATTCAGGGTCTCACCAGCAATCCTGAAAACGTTCTATTCAGGGGCCATAGAAAGTGTATAGAAAGTGTACTGACTCAGTGCATCTCGGTATAGTAACGACTCAAGTCAGGACTGCAAAGCTCTGCAGAGAGTCGTGCACTTAGCTGAGCGCATCTCAGGGTCTGCTCTCCCCTCTCTGCAGGACATCAACCTCAAATGCTGAAAAAGCAGAGCTGCTAAAATAATCAAGAACTCCAATCACCCCGGTAACCATCTTTTCATTTTACTGCCATCTGGCAAGCACTTCAGGAGCATGATGCCAAATCTGAGAAACTGAGGAGGAGCTTCTTCCCTCAGGCCATCAGGCTCCTAAACTCAAACTCAGTCTCATAACATTTACAAGACTCAATTTAAGAAACTGTAAAACATTCACTATTCTCCATCATCCGCATTGCTGCTATGTGTACATACCCGGTACAACCTGTTTGCACATTCTTCTTGCACATCCCTGTTTATATTATTATTTATTAAGTCCACAGTATACTGTATTGCACATTTTATTTTATTGCACATTTTACTCCTTATTTTTTCTTATTTTTATTTTATTTTTTACCCATATTTATATATATTCTCTTGTGTTGTTTCATATTTTGCACTGTCCATTGAGCGGACCTGTCCTGATTTACATTTCACTACTGATTATATCCTGTATAACTGAGTATGTGACGAATAAAAGAACCTTGAACCTTGAACCTTGAACTAGATTGCTGTTGGAAGAAGTTTTAGTGAGGCCAGCAGGGGGTGCTCTCCCTGTGGTCTGTGTGGGTCCTAACGCCCCAGTCTAGAGGTCTGCACGGGACTGTTTTTTAAGTCCAGCTCCCGTCCACTCCCGCAAGGTTACATACTGCACCCACCCGCTCTCGCGATATATTCACTGTTTGTTCACCCGCTGTCCGTTTTGATTCATTTTCTTCCCGACCTGACCGTTCTCGCTAAATTTAGATCTCGTTTCTAAATCTAACATTTAAATTTCCTCTACTGAAAGAAAGAGAGATAGGCTAACACAAAAATTTAGTCTGCAAAAAATTTTATTTGTTATTATTCATCTTGTCAAGAGTCTAAAATGTATTGACTTTGATTTGAATTTATATGAATTAGCCTATCTTAAGACACAAAATTAATTTAACATTTTAGGGAGAAAAAAGTATCACAGAGAAAATAAAAATGTACAAATTTAATATTTTTTTCGTCTTGTCAGGATACAATTCGTTTAACGTTCAAGTGTTACAGAGAGAAATACAAAATTTGAATGTAGGTTGTACAAAAATAGCCTATTAGCTATTTTATTCCTCTTGTCAAAATACTAAATTAGTTTGCCATTTTTCTGTGAATGTGTCGAGAAAAATAAATAAATATATACAACATCTGTCATTTAAAATGTCTAAGCAAAATATAAACAAACCCGACTTGAACGTATTTCAAGGACAGCACGTCCACACTTTGCTCCATCCTTATTCTGCTCTGTCACGACAACCTGCCTGTTCTATCTGAGGGCCGTATATTCACCACCGCTACAGCCTGCTCTGAGAACCGTTATGCACTTGTTGCGGGCACAGACCCCGCAAATAAAACATGTGATGCAGAAAGCACTGGTTCATGCTTGCAGCGCATGCAGGCTGTACCTGTGGTCTATAAGAATAAAGCACATATATGCTGTTCTGAATGTAAGTCAGGAACAGGATATTGTTATGGTCCTGTTCAAATTACACCAGAGTTACCGACCGCTACCGCGTTATATTCGGGAATTTAATCCCGCGGCGCAAGAAATCTGGTCGGGTTCCACTGGAATGCAGACCTCTACCCCAGTGTAGTGACGGGGACACTATACTGTAAAAAAGCACCGTCTTTCGGATGAGACGTTAAACCGAAGTCCTGACTCTCTGTGGTCATACAAATCCCATTGCACTTCTAGTAAAGAGTAGGGGTGTAACCCCCGGTGTTCTGGCCAAATTCCCCCACTGGCCCTCCTAATAATCCCCATCCACTTGATTGGCTCTTTGACTCTCTCTCCTCTCCACCTGTAGCTGGTGTGTGGTGAGTGCGAACTCTTGATTGTCTCTATGTCTCTCTCTCCTCTCCACCTGTAGCTGGTGTATGGTGAGCGCATACACTTGATTGCCTCTATGACTCTCTCTACTCTCCACCTGTAGCTGGTGTATGGTGAGCGCTTACACTTGATTGGCTCTATGACTCTCTCTCCTCTCCACCTGTAGCTGGTGTGTAGTGAGCGCATACACTTGATTGGCTCTTTGACTCTCTCTCTCCTCTCCACCTGTAGCTGGTGTGTGGTGAGCGCACTGGCGCCGTTGTCCTGTGGCAGCCGTCGCATCATCCAAGTGGATGCTACACACTGGTGGTGGTTGAGGAGAGACCCCCCACATGATTGTGAAGCGCTTTGGATGTACAACAATACACAATAAAGTGCTATATAAATGCATCATTCATTCATAAAATAATGACAAAGATTTTTATCTTCACCCACTTTGGCCTAAATATCTGCCATACTTTTTTATATACAAACCCGATTCCAAAAAAGTTGGGACACTGTACAAATTGTGAATAAAAAAGGAATGCAATAAATTACAAATCTCATAAACTTATATTTTATTCACAATAGAATATAGATAACATATCAAATGTTGAAAGTGAGACATTTTGAAATGTCATGCCAAATATTGGCTCATTTTGGATTTCATGAGAGCTACACATTCCAAAAAAGTTGGGACAGGTAGCAATAAGAGGCCGGAAAAGTTAAATGTACATATAAGGAACAGCTGGAGGACCAATTTGCAACTTATTAGGTCAATTGGCAACATGATTGGGTATAAAAAGAGCCTCTCAGAGTGGCAGTGTCTCTCAGAAGTCAAGATGGGAAGAGGATCACCAATTCCCCCAATCCTGCAGTGAAAAATAGTGGAGCAATATCAGAAAGGAGTTTCTCAGAGAATGAGAGAATCTGGAACAATTTCTGTGCGTAAGGGTCAAGGCCGGAAAACCATACTGGATTCCCGTGATTTTTGGGCCCTTAGACGGCACTGCATCACATACAGGAATGCTACTGTAATGGAAATCACAACATGGGCTCAGGAATACTTCCAGAAAACATTGTCGGTGAACACAATCCACCGTGCCATTCGCCGTTGCTGGCTAAAACTCTATAGGTCAAAAAAGAAGCCATATCTAAACATGATCCAGAAGCGCAGGCGTTTTCTCTTGGCCAAGGCTCATTTAAAATGGACTGTGGCAAAGTGGAAAACTGTTCTGTGGTCAGACGAATCAAAATTTGAAGTTCTTTTTGGAAAACTTGGACGCCATGTCATCCGGACTAAAGAGGACAAGGACAACCCAAGTTGTTATCAGCTCTCAGTTCAGAAGCCTGCATCTCTGATGGTATGGGGTTGCATGAGTGCGTGTGGCATGGGCAGCTTACACATCTGGAAAGGCACCATCAATGCTGAAAGGTATATCCAAGTTCTAGAACAACATATGCTCCCATCCAGACGTCGTCTCTTTCAGGGAAGACCTTGCATTTTCCAACATGACAATGCCAGACTACATCAATTACAACATCATGGCTGCATAGAAGAAGGATCCGGGTACTGAAATGGCCAGCCTGCAGTCCAGATATTTCACCCATAGAAAACATTTGGCGCATCATATAGAGGAAGATGCGACATAGAAGACCTAAGACAGTTGAGCAACTAGAAGCCTGTATTAGACAAGAATGGGACAACATTCCTATTCCTAAACTTGAGCAACTTGTCTCCTCAGTCCCCAGACGTTTGCAGACTGTTATTAAAAGAAGAGGGGATGCCACACAGTGGTAAACATGGCCTTGTCCCAACTTTTTTGAGATGTGTTGATGCCATGAAATTTAAAATCAACTTATTTTTCCCTTAAAATGATACATTTTCTCAGTTTAAACATATATGTCATCTATGTTGTATTCTGAATAAAATATTGAAATTTGAAACTTCCACATCATTGCATTCTGTTTTTATTCACAATTTGTACAGTGTCCCAACTTTTTTGGAATCGGGTTTGTATTTTGTTACCTTGAAATGCTTTGTCTTTATGATAGGGGAATTAGTTTGGCTCAAATTGGCTGTAATGCTCAAACAACTTGAAAAAAATGGAAAGACCAACGTGAAAAAGAATCGTGATAAAATCATGAATCGTGATTCCCCTAGCCGAGGGGGAACAACATCACCTACCAAACCCTCCAGCACCTGGTCCATGATTGTGCCCTCCTAACGCCATTTCGCCCCTGCCCCCCGGAGGCCTGTGCACGCCACTGATGTCCCCTACCTGCCTTTTTGATCATTTTGACATGACAATAAAAATAAAAAAATTTAATAAAATAAAATAAAAATACATATACATATATATATATATATATATATATATATATATATATTTAAATAGGCACATTAGGCCTACATATAATTATCACAGAAACAAATCCACAGCTGAATCGCGGCAAAAAGTGGTGTTTTTGTAATCAGCGTAACCTATTTGAAGGAATCAGGAATTAACTAATTCGTTAAGACAGTGACTTGGCGCCACCTAGTGTCTGTTTTAGCTTCATATGAAACATATCATTTAATTGAACGACATATTGACATATGTCTGCCTTAAAAAAATGTAAACATTAATTTCATAATGTCACGGTCACCAGTTGAACTGCACTGCATTTCCCAGCATCCCTCTGGCCACTCACCTGCACTCCATTAGGGAATCCTGTTGGGACCAATCAAGCTCTCAATAAAACTGCATTTCAAACATTCATTGTCTGGTCTTGAAGTTACAAGCTCTCCATCTATCTATTCACCAACATGCTGGATCTCTGTGGATGTCTGCCTCCAGTTGACTCTACTAAAGGGAAAGATAAGGACTACTAATTCCTCAGTTTATTGAGCTTCATTGAATTCTGATTTATTGCACTTACCTGTTGAGGTTGTTTTCAGTTTGTTTAATAATGAAGCTTACTTTACTCATCCTCATTTGCCTCTCCATCCAGTATGTGACACAACATTTTATGAATTTGTAGGCTAATTGCAGTGTAAATGCATTCAGTAACGATGTCCCTGATGGCTTTAGTTGACACTGATTGAATTTTTACTAGTATTTTATTATATTAACTGAACTTATCGATTGGAATTAAGACTGTGGAATTCCATATTCATGATGCATACATTAACATGTTTTTTTTTTTATTCTCCTGGACATCAGTTTACAGATTTGTTTCTGATGCTGTAAATGTTTTTGGTTGCATTAAAAAAAATGCAGTTAGCTCAAAAAGCTGAGGGCACATGACCGGCGCTGTTCGGTTGAGCATGAAGCTTGTATGTTCAATGCATGGCGTGTGTTTCACTTGTTCCGTTCCCATGGAAACCTTTTGGATTTTTCCAGCCTAAAATGTGTGATTCATCCATATCTAAAGCCGTGTCTACACCAAGAGAACCCGTTATAATCAGTTGATGCGGTGACTGTCCACACGGGAAGTGGCGTGAGGCGACACATCATCTACAGTAACCTCCTCCTGTACAGAATCTTGGAAACCTACATTGTATGCGTTGAAAGTGAAACCTAAAAAAACTGTGCACATAAGAGAGTGATTGCACGCTTTTGCGAGCTTCAGCAAATGCACGTGATCACAGATTGCACGCTCTCCAGCCGAAACAACCCCCCACATGAAACTGAAATAATAACCCATGATCTAATATTTTGGCCATATCGCCCATCTAAGTCATTGATCCCACACTATCATCAGGTTTGTCATGTAGGCTAGTCAAGTCACCTTTATTTATATAGCGCTTTTAACAATACAAATTGTAACAAAGCACTGCACAAAATCAAAATAGGCAAAATTTTGTCAATGTAAAATGAGAGGATTTAACACTCAATTATCTGCTGAATGCATTTAATTATTGAATTTAGTAATGGCATTGTCTAGCTTAGTTCAGTTTAAATAATATCTGTGCAATCAAGTCGATGATTGTGCTGGAAATGAAGTGTCCCCAACTGAGCATGCCAGAGGCGACAGCGGCAAGGAACGAAAACTCCATCGGTGACAGAATGGAGAAAAAACCTTGGGAGAAACCAGGCTCAGTCGGGGGGCCAGTTCCCTTCCGGCCAGACGAACCAGTAGTTTGTTCCAACTGCAGCAAAGTCAGAGTGTAAGTGGTCCACTGCTTCCAGGGGTCTTTCCCCGATGGCTGTCTAGGTGATGAGGTCCTCACTGGAGATCTGTCTCTGGGGCTCATCTATGTGTCCTAGACTCCGCTGACGGTCAGGGCTGTAGGGGCTGTAGAGGTTGTCTCCAGGTGCTGATCCTCCATTTATGGCAGACTTTGGTTAAGTCAGTATAATCGCTGATGGTTGGCTTCCTCTGAGGTCCTCCGAGGGGTTGTCATCGTCTCTTCTCAGGTGTTCGGTCATCTCAGATCGTTTAAGGGTTGGATCCAGACTGAAGCTTGTGTAATTCCTAGCTACCACGGGATGTTAATCCCGTGGCAGAAACATAGAAACAGTAAGACAATTAGCGTAGCAGTTGTTCCATCCAGGAATAACCCTGGATGAAATTATCAGTATAACCCAAGCTAAAGCATAATAATGTGCATTTGTTCAGACAGACTGGCAGTGCAAGATTGTGAGATGCATTATATAAATGCTTGGCTAAAGAGATGTGTCTTTAATCTAGATTTAAACAGAGAGAGTGTGTCTGAACCCCGAACGTTATCAGGAAGGCTATTCCAGAGTTTAGGAGCCAGATATGAAAAAGTTCTACCTCCTTTAGTGGACTTTGCTATCCTAAGTACTACCAAGAGTCCAGAGTCCAGAGTGCAGTGACTGTAAAATTGGAGTAATATGATCATATTTTCTTGACCTGGTAAGGACTCTAGCCGCAGCATTTTGTACTATCTGTAGCTTGTTTATTGAAGATGCAGGACAAGCACCTAGCAGTGCATTACAATAGTCCAGTCTAGAGGTCATGAATGCATGAACTAACTTTTCTGCATCAGAAACACTTAACATGTTCCGTAGCTTGGAAATGTTTCTAAGATGGAAGAATGCTGTTTTTGTAACATTGGAAATATGATTTTCAAAAGATAGGTTGCTGTCTAATATAACACCCAGATTTTTGACTGTAGAGGAAGTAACATTACATCCGTCTAGTTGCAAATTGTAATCCAAGAGATTCTGTGTACTGTTTTTAGGTCCAATAAGTAATATCGCTGTCTTATCTGAATTTAATAGGAGAAAATTACTGGTCATCCAATCTTTTATATTTTTAACACACTCCGTTAGCTTAGATAGTTTAGAAGTTGCATCTGGTTTTGCTGAGATATATAGTTGAGTGTCATCAGCATAACAATGGAAACTAATCCCGTATTTTCTAATAATATTACCAAGGGGCAACATATATAATGAAAATAATAGAGGACCTAGGACAGATCCTTGTGGTACTCCATACTTTACTGGTGATAATTGAGATGACTCCCCGTTTAAATAAACAAAGTGGTAGCGATCGGACAGGTAGGATCTAAACCATCTTAGAGCCTGCCCTTGAATACCTGTATAGTTTTGTAATCGATCTATCAGTATGTCATGATCTATAGTGTCGAACGCAGCACTAAGATCAAGTAAAACTAGCAACGAGATGCAGCCTTTGTCTGACGCAAGAAGCAAGTCATTTGTAATTTTAACAAGTGCAGTTTCTGTGCTATGACGGGGCCTGAAACCTGACTGAAATTCTTCATAGATATCATTTTTTAGCAAAAAGGAGCACAGTTGAGCAGACACTACTTTTTCTAATATTTTCGACATAAACGGAAGATTTGAGATGGGCCTGTAATTTTCCAGTTCACAAGGATCTAATTTTGGTTTCTTAATAAGAGGCTTAATAACTGCCAGCTTAAATGGTTTTGGGACGTGACCTAAAGATAACGAGGAGTTAATAATATTGAGAAGCGGTTCTTCTGCTACAGGTAATAACTCTTTCAATAGTTTAGTGGGTACAGGATCTAATAAACATGATGTTGGTTTAGATGCAGTGATACGTTTATTTAGCTCATCCTGCTACACTTCTTGTACTTAATTTGGGCACCACAAGGTGTCACTGTGTCCTCAAGCTTACTCCTCGACTACTTTGGCTCGATTGCTTTTCCTGACGTAAAACAATCCCTCCTCATTTCCCTACAGATAAATAAATGTGGAAATATATAAATATGGAAATACGTAAATAAATACAGAAATCTGGAAATAAATACATGTATAAATAAAAAACACAAAATGTGGGAAAAAATGAAAAACTACGAAAATAAGGCAATTAAAAAATAAAATAATTATTTATTTTTTGATTTTGTATATTTATAATTATGGCAATATTGGCATTCCATAGAAGCAGAGCTAACCCTGCATTTATGTATTGCCAGATTCTTTTGGTAAAGGACAGCACATTCAGAGCTGTGAAACGAGAACTACAACCACACTGAGCACAAACCACCAGATAAAACTGATAACCAGAAACCAGTGGAAAAGCATCTCGTTCTCACTAAACAAGACATCAATTACTGAAGCCTGGCCAAGTGCTTTGTACATCACAGTTTCTCCAAAACAATCTCGATTTGTAAATATCTTATATTTTGGCAAATTGGTGGTTAATTCGTTTGAATTTGTATGAAATGATTTTGCTCCAGTGACCATTGCATATTCACGGCTGGATGTTCGCATTTAATTTTTTCTACAAATTGTAGTCTTAATTATTCACATTGTACAAATTTAAACAAAGATAAATAACTTAATTTCTTGTTCATACCAGATTTACTTTAATATGATTACAAAATAAACTTGAAATTAAACTTAAAACATTTTTATATGTGAATATTAGATTTCCATGTATTAGATAAAACAAATAGACTGGCTGG
>JAPDDL010001073.1:0-58949 GCA_027422435.1 Schizopygopsis pylzovi | reverse complement strand
CTGTTTGGTTGCTAGGGAGTGGCTTGGCAGCTGCCAATCGTGAAGCTCCAAAGTCAGTGTGAATGTAAAAAACCAACCCCCATCTCTATAAGATGTTCTGATGCAGAGATATAGGTCTTGCAAAACGGTTGCTAGGGTACCTGTTTGGTTGCAGGGAGTGGCTTGGCACTAGCAATCACGATACTCCAAAGGCTTCTTGTCAGTATGAATGATCTAAACCAACTCCCACGCCTCTGTGACATTCAGAATGGAAGATATTCCTCTGTGAATTTTGGTTGCTAAGGGTGCTCGACAATGGTTGCTAGGGCGTGGCCAGTGAGTGTTGAGGTGATTCAGGATTGGCTGCTTGCTGCCCCGAGTCAAACGAGCCCACCCTCATGTTTTATGACACTTCTATCCTGAGATATCCCTTTGATCTCTTTCAATGGAAGTCTATGGGACGTGTTGCTAAGGTGCTCTAAATGGTTGCTAGGGGCGTGACTTGATAGCTTCACAATGATCCTGAGATGCTGATTGGTGTCTGAGTCAAATGAGCCCGCCCCCTTGTCTCTATGACATTGTGATCCAGAGTTATGTTCAATTGAAAAGCGGTTTCAGAATAGAAAGTCAATGGGGCAATTTGAGACGCTCTTGCCCCCCGGGGTGCAAGTTTTAAACCCCATTGTGTGGTATGTTGTTACAGAGCCCGTCAGCCTCTTCAAATGTGGCAAATTTCACATTTCTACGAAATCCACTCTCTGAGCTATGAGTCTGTGAATTTTTGGTTGCTAAGGTGGTCGACAATGGTTGCTAGGGGTGGCCAGTGTGTGTTGAGGTGATTCAGGATTGGCTGCTTGCTGCCCGAGTCAAACGAGCCCACCCTCATTTTCTATGACACTTCTATCCTGAGATATCCCTTTGATCTCTTTCAATGGGAAGTCTATGGGACGTGTTGCTAAGGTGCTCTAAATGGTTGCTAGGGGCGTGGCTTGATAGCTTCACAATGATCTTGAGATGCTGATTGGTCGTCTGAGTCAAATGAGCCCCCCCCCCCTTGTCTCTATGACACTGTGATCCAGAGTTATGTTCAATTGAAAAGCGGTTTCAAGTCAATGGGGCAACTTTGGGACGCTCTTGCCCCCCAGGGGTGCAAGTTTTACCCCATTGTGTGGTATGTTCTTACAGAGCCCGTCAGCCTCTTCAAATGTGGCAAATTTCACATTTCTACGAAATCCACTCTCTGAGCTATGAGTCTGTGAATTTTGGTTGCTAAGGTGCTCGACAATGGTTGCTAGGGCGTGGCCAGTGTGTGTTGAGGTGATTCAGGATTTGCTGCTTGCTGCCCCGAGTCAAACGAGCCCACCCTCATGTTTCTATGACACTTCTATCCTGAGATATCCCTTTAATCTCTTTCAATGGAAGTCTATGGGACGTGTTGCTAAGGTGCTCTAAATGGTTGCTAGGGGCGTGGCTTGATAGCTTCACAATGATCCTGAGATGCTGATTGGTCGTCTGAGTCAAATGAGCCCGCCCCCTTGTCCTTATGACACTGTGATCCAGAGTTATGTTCAATTGAAAAGCGGTTCAATTGAGAGGACGGCCCATTTCATGGGCCGTCCTACACCATTGAAAGTCAATGGGGCAAATTTTAGTACCCTCCTGCCCCCCAGGGGTGCAACTTTTACCCCATTTTGAGGTATGGTCTTACAGAGCCTGCCAGCCTCTTCAAATGTGGCAAATTTCACATTTCTGTGAAATCCACTCTCTGAGCTATGAGGCGTCAATTTTTTTTCGCAATGTAAAGTCAATGGGGCAAATTTGGGACGCTCCTGCCCCCCAGGGGTGCAACTTTTACCCCATTTTGAGGTATGGTCTTACAGAGCCTGCCAGCCTCTTGAAATGTGGCAAATTTCACATTTCTGTGAAATCCACTCTCTGAGCTACGAGGCGTCAAAGTTTTTCTCAATGTTAAGTCTATGCGGTTTTTTTTGCCCCTATTTTGCCCCTGGGGCAAACATCGTACCCCCGATCGCTTATAAAAGTCATAGCACACGATTCCCGATTAGGCCGCACGTTTTGACACCTCATTCATGGCTCTGTGACAAAAACTGTGGGAGGAGTAGCGCGCCGAAATAAAAGTGGAAGAAGAAGAAGAAGAATAAGTATGAGCAATAACAATACTGTGCTTTGCCATTAAAATGGCAAGCACCATTAACTAGAATGTACATTTCCAGAAGAAAATGTGAAATGGTGCTTGCAGTGGCAAAACTCGGCGCTGGACAGATACTAGTGACTAGCATGTTTGCTATCATATTTTTAGCATGATTAGCATCTTGTTACCATGTTGCTAGCATGATTAGCATGTTGCTAGCATGTTGCTAGCATGATTTTATCATGTTGCTAGTATGATTAGCATGTTGCTAGCATGATTTTAGCATGTCGCTAGCATGATTAGCATGTTGCTAGCATGATTAGCATGTTGCTAGCATGTTGCTAGCATTATTCTAGCATGTTGCTAGCATGATTAGCATGTTGCTAGCATGTTGCTAGCATGTTGCTAGCATTAATTAGCATGTTGCTAGCATGTTGCTAGCATGATTAGCATGTTGCTAGCATGTCGCTAGCATGATTCTAGCATGTTGTTAGCATGATTAGCATGTTTGCTAGCATGTCGCTAGCATGATTAGCATGTTGCTAGCATGATTCTAGCATGTTGCTAGCATGATTAGCATGTTGCTAGCATGTTGCTAGCATGATTAGCATGTTGTTAGCATGTTGCTAGCATGATTAGCATGTTGCTAGCATGTTGCTAGCATGATTAGCATGTTGCTAACATGTTGCTAGCATGATTCTAGCATGTTTTGTTAGCATGATTAGCATGTTGCTAGCATGTTGCTAGCATGATTAGCATGTTGCTGGCATGATTAGCATGTTGCTAGCATTATTAGCATGTTGCTAGCATGTTGCTAGCATGATTAGCATGTTGCTAGCATGTTGCTAGCGTGATTAGCATGTTGCTAACATGTTGCTAGCATGATTAGCATGTTGCTAGCATGTTGCTAGCATGATGCTATCATGATTTTAGCATTATTAGCATGTTGCTAGCATGTTGCTAGCGTGATTAGCATGTTTCTAGCATGTTGCTAGCATGATGCTAGCATGATTTTAGCATTATTAGCATGTTGCTAGCATGTTGCTAGCGTGATTAGCATGTTTCTAGCATGTTGCTAGCATGATTAGCATGTTGCTAGCATGTTGCTAGCATGATTTTAGCGTGATTAACATGTTTTTAGCATGTTGCTAGCATGATTAGCATGTGACTAGCATGTTGCTAGCATGATTAGCATGTTGCTAGCATGTTGCTAGCATGATTTTAGCATGATTAGCATGTTGCTAGCATGATTTTAGCGTGATTAGCATGTTGCTAGCATGTTGCTAGCATGATTAGCATGTTTTGCTAGCATGTTGCTAGCATGATTAGCATGTTGCTAGCATGTTGCTAGCATGATTTTAGCATGATTAGCATGTTACTAGCATTATTAGCATGTTGCTAGCATGTTGCTAGCATGATTAGCATGTTGCTAGCATGTTGCTAGCGTGATTAGTATTTTGCTAGCATGTTGCTAGCATGATTAGCATGTTGCTAGCATGTTGCTAGCATGATGCTAGCATGATTTTAGCATTATTAGCATGTTGCTAGCATGTTGCTAGCGTGATTAGCATGTTTCTAGAATGTTGCTAGCGTGATTAGCATGTTGCTAGCATGTTGCTAGCATGATTAGCATGTTGCTAGCATGTTGCTAGCATGATTAGCATGTTGCTAGCATGTTGCTAGCATGATTAGCATGTTGCTAGCATGTTGCTAGCGTGATTAGCATGTTGCTAGCATGTTGCTAGCATGATTAGCATGTTGCTAGCATGTTGCTAGCATGATGCTAGCATGATTTTAGCATTATTAGCATGTTGCTAGCATGTTGCTAGCGTGATTAGCATGTTTCTAGCATGTTGCTAGCATGATTAGCATGTTGCTAGCATGTTGCTAGCATGATTTTAGCGTGATTAACATGTTTTTAGCATGTTGGTAGCATGATTAGCATGTGACTAGCATGTTGCTAGCATGATTAGCATGTTGCTAGCATGTTACTAGCATGATTAGCATGTTGCTAGCATGATTTTAGCATGATTAGCATGTTGCTAGCATGATTTTAGCATGATTAGCATGTTGCTAGCATGTTGCTAGCATGATTAGCATGTTGCTAGCATGTTGTTAGCATGATTAGCATTTAGGGTAATCTGAGTGGTTGCTATGTTGTTACTAGGTGGTTGGTAGTTGTCACAGATGGTTACTATGGAGTTTGTAGCATTTTATTGGCATGATTTAGCATTTAGCTAAGCGCTATTAGCATGTAGCTATTCACTGCTAGCATGTCTAGCATGTAGCAAGTCCTGTTTGCTAGCATGAGTCAAAAGAGCCAACCCCCATCTCTATACGATGTTCTGATGCAGAGATATTGGTCTTGCAAAACGGTTGCTAGGGTACTCTGTTTGGTTGCTAGGGAGTGGCTTGGCAGCTGCCAATCATGAAGCTCCAAAGTCAGTGTGAATGTATAAACCAACCCCCATCTCTATACGATGTTCTGATGCAGAGATATAGGTCTTGCAAAACGGTTGCTAGGGTACTCTGTTTGGTTGCTAGGGAGTGGCTTGGCAGCTAGCAATCACGATACTCCAAAGGCTTCTTGTCAGTATGAATGATATAAACCAACTCCCACGCCTCTGTGACATTCAGAATGGAAGATATTCCTCTGTGGATTTTGGTTGCTAAGGTGCTCGACAATGGTTGCTAGGGCGTGGCCAGTGAGTGTTGAGGTGATTCAGGATTGGCTGCTTGCTGCCCCGAGTCAAACGAGCCCACCCTCATGTTTCTATGACACTTCTATCCTGAGATATCCCTTTGATCTCTTTCAATGGAAGTCTATGGGACGTGTTGCTAAGGTGCTCTAAATGGTTGCTAGGGGCGTGGCTTGATAGCTTCACAATGATCCTGAGATGCTGATTGGTCGTCTGAATCAAATGAGCCCGCCCCCTTGTCTCTATGACACTGTGATCCAGAGTTATGTTCAATTGAAAAGCGGTTTCAAGTCAATGGGGCAACTTTGGGACGCTCTTGCCCCCCAGGGGTGCAAGTTTTACCCCATTGTGTGGTATGTTCTTACAGAGCCCGTCAGCTTCTTCAAATGTGGCAAATTTCACATTTCTACGAAATCCACTCTCTGAGCTATGAGTCTGTGAATTTTGGTTGCTAAGGTGGTCGACAATGGTTGCTAGGGCGTGGCCAGTGTGTGTTGAGGTGATTCAGGATTGGCTGCTTGCTGCCCCGAGTCAAACGAGCCCACCCTCATGTTTCTATGACACTTCTATCCTGAGATATCCCTTTGATCTCTTTCAATGGAAGTCTATGGGACGTGTTGCTAAGGTGCTCTAAATGGTTGCTAGAGGCGTGGCTTGATAGCTTCACAATGATCCTGAGATGCTGATTGGTCGTCTGAGTCAAATGAGCCCGCCCCCTTGTCTCTATGACACTGTGATCCAGAGTTATGTTCAATTGAAAAGCGGTTCAATTGAGAGGACGGCCCATTTCATGGGCCGTCCTACACCATTGAAAGTCAATGGGGCAAATTTTAGTACCCTCCTGCCCCCCAGGGGTGCAACTTTTACCCCATTTTGAGGTATGGTCTTACAGAGCCTGCCAGCCTCTTCAAATGTGGCAAATTTCACATTTCTGTGAAATCCACTCTCTGAGCTACGAGGCGTCAAAAGTTTTTCGCAATGTAAAGTCAATGGGGCAACTTTGGGACGCTCCTGCCCCCCAGGGGTGCAACTTTTACCCCATTTTGAGGTATGGTCTTACAGAGCCTGCCAGCCTCTTGAAATGTGGCAAATTTCACATTTCTGTGAAATCCACTCTCTGAGCTACGAGGCGTCAAAGTTTTTCTCAATGTTAAGTCTATGCGTTTTTTTTTGCCCCTATTTTGCCCCTGGGGCAAACATCGTACCCCCGATCGCTTATAAAAGTCATAGCACACGATTCCCGATTAGGCCGCACGTTTTGACACCTCATTCATGGCTCTGTGACAAAAACTGTGGGAGGAGTAGCGCGCCGAAATAAAAGTGGAAGAAGAAGAAGAATAATAAGTATGAGCAATAACAATACTGTGCTTTGCCATTAAAATGGCAAGCACCATTAACTAGAATGTACATTTCCAGAAGAAAATGTGAAATGGTGCTTGCAGTGGAAGAACTCGGCGCTGGACAGATACTAGTGACTAGCATGTTTGCTAGCATATTTTTAGCATGATTAGCATCTTGTTACCATGTTGCTAGCATTATGATTAGCATGATTAGCATGTTGCTAGCATGTTGTTAGCATGTTGCTACCATGATTAGCATGTTGCTAGCATGATTAGCATGTTGATAGCATGTTGTTAGCATGATTAGCATGTTGATAGCATGTTGCTAGCATGATTAGCATGTTGCTAGCATGTTGTTAGCATGTTTCTAGCATGTTGCTAGTATGATTAGCATGTTGCTAGCATGATTAGCATGTTGGTAGCATGTTGCTAGCATGATTAGCATGTTGCTAGCATGTTGCTAGCATTTTGGTAGCATGATTAGCATGTTGCTAGCATGTTGTTAGCATGTTGCTAGCATGTTGTTAGCATGATTCTAGCATGTCGCTAACATGATTAGCATGTTGCTAGCATGATTAGCATGTTGCTAGCATGTTGTTAGCATGATTAGCATGTTGCTAGCATGTTGCAAGCATGATTAGCATGTTGCTAGCATGATTAGCATGTTGCTAGCATGTTGCTAGCATGTTGCTAGCATGTTGCTAGCATGATTAGCATGTTGCTAGCATGTTGCTAGCATGATGCTAGCATGATATTAGCATTATTAGCATGTTGCTAGCATGTTGCTCGCGTGATTAACATGTTGCTAGCCTGTTGCTAGCATGATTAGCATGTTGCTAGCATGATTTTAGCATGATTAACATGTTGCTAGCATGATTTTAGCATGATTAGCATGTTTTTAGCATGTTGCCAGCATGATAAGCATGTTGCTAGCATGTTGCTAGCATGATTTTAGCGTGATTAGCATGTTTTTAACATGTTGCTAGCATGATTAGCATGTGACTAGCATGTTGCTAGCATGATTAGCATGTTGCTAGCATGTTGCTAGCATGATTAGCATGTGACTAGCATGTTGCTAGCATGATTAGCATGTTGCTAGCATGTTGCTAGCATGATTAGCATGTTGCTAGCATGTTGTTAGCATGATTCTAGCATGTCACTAACATGATTAGCATGTTGCTAGCATGTTGCTAGCATGATTAGCATGTAGCTACCATGTTGCTAGCATGATTAGCATGTTGCTAGCATGTTGCTAGCGTGATTAGCATGTTTCTAGCATGTTGCTAGCATGATTAGCATGTTGCTAGCATGTTGCTAGCATGATTTTAGTGTGATTAGCATGTTTCTAGCATGTTGCTAGCATGATTAGCATGTGACTAGCTTGTTGCTAGCATGATTAGCATGTTGCTAGCCTGTTGCTAGCATGATTTTAGCATGATTAGCATGTTGCTAACATGATTTTAGCGTGATTAGCATGTTTTTAGCATGTTGCTAGCATGATTAGCATGTTTGCTAGCATGTTGCTAGCGTGATTAGCATGTTTCTAGCATGTTGCTAGCATGATTAGCATTTAGGGTAATCTGGGTGGTTGCTATGGTGTTACTAGGTGGTTGGTAGTTGTCACAGATGGTTACTTTGGAGTTTGTAGCATTTTATTGGCATGATTTAGCACTTAGCTAAGCGCTATTAGCATGTAGCTATTCACTGCTAGCATGTGTAGCATGTAGCAAGTCCTGTTTGCTAGCATGAGTCAGAAGAGCCAACCCCCATCTCTATACGATGTTCTGATGCAGAGATATTGGTCTTGCAAAACGGTTGCTAGGGTACTCTGTTTGGTTGCTAGGGAGTGGCTTGGCAGCTGCCAATCATGAAGCTCCAAAGTCAGTGTGAATCTAGAAACCAACCCCCATCTCTATACGATGTTCTGATGCAGAGATATAGGTCTTGCAAAACGGTTGCTAGGGTACTCTGTTTGGTTGCTAGGGAGTGACTTGGCAGCTAGCAATCACGATACTCCAAAGGCTTCTTGTCAGTATGAATGATATAAACCAACTCCCACGCCTCTGTGACATTCAGAGTGTAAGATATTCCTCTGTGAATTTTGGTTGCTAAGGTGCTCGACAATGGTTGCTAGGGCGTGGCCAGTGAGTGTTGAGGTGATTCAGGATTGGCTGCTTGCTGCCCCGAGTCAAACGAGCCCACCCTCATGTTTCTATGACACTTCTATCCTGAGATATCCCTTTGATCTCTTTCAATGGAAGTCTATGGGACGTGTTGCTAAGGTGCTCTAAATGGTTGCTAGGGGCGTGGCTTGATAGCTTCACAATGATCCTGAGATGCTGATTGGTCGTCTGAGTCAAATGAGCCCGCCCCCTTTTCTCTATGACACTGTGATCCAGAGTTATGTTCAATTGAAAAGCCGTTTCTATGTGTAGGACGGCCCATTTCATGGGCCGTCCTACACCATTGAAAGTCAATGGGGCAACTTTGGGACGCTCCTGCCCCCCAGGGGTGCAACTTTTACCCCATTTTGAGGTATGGTCTTACAGAGCCTGCCAGCCTCTTCAAGTGTGGTGATTCATAAGTTTCTACGAAATTCTCGCTCTGAGCTACGACCCGCCAAAGTTTGCCCAATGCATTGTCAATGGGACTTTTTGGGCGATTATTTGCCCCTGGGGCGAACATCGTACCCCCGATCGCTTATAAAAGTCATAGCACACGATTCCCGGTTAGGCCGCACGTTTTGACACCTCATTCATGGCTCTGTGACAAAAACTGTGGGAGGAGTAGCGCGCCGAAATAAAAGTGGAAGAAGAAGAATAATAAGTATGAGCAATAACAATAATGTGCTTTGCCATTTAAATGGCAAGCACCATTAATAATAAGTATGAGCAATAACAATAATGTGCTTTGCCATTTAAATGGCAAGCACCATTAATAATAAGTATGAGCAATAACAATACTGTGCTTTGCCATTTAAATGGCAAGCACCATTAATAATAATAATAAGTATGAGCAATAACAATAATGTGCTTTGCCATTAAAATGGCAAGCACCATTAATAATAATAAGTATGAGCAATAACAATAATGTGCTTTGCCATTTAAATGGCAAGCACCATTAATAAGTATGAGCAATAACAATAATGTGCTTTGCCATATATGGCAAGCACCATTAATAATAAGTATGAGCAATAACAATAATGTGCTTTGCCATTTAAATGGCAAGCACCATTAATAAGTATGAGCAATAACAATAATGTGCTTTGCCATTTAAATGGCAAGCACCATTAATAATAAGTATGACGGATAACAATAATGTGCTTTGCCATTTAAATGGCAAGCACCATTAATAACAATAATGTGCTTTGCCATATATGGCAAGCACCATTAATAAGTATGCAAGAGAACAATAGTGAAGCCTTGCCTTTGGCAAGCTCCACTAACTAGAATGTACATTTCCTGAAGAGAATGTGAGTGGAGCTTGCAGTGGCAAAAAACACCACCCGGTTGCTAGGGTAATGTACATGATTGAATACGAGCCAACAACCATGTCTGTGCGGGATTTCTGGGTGGTTGCTAGGGCGTTGCTAGGCAGTTGCTAGGGTGCTCTAGGTGGTTGCTAGGCGGTTGCTAGGGTGTTCAGGGTGGTTGCTAGGGTGTTGCTAGGCGGTTGCTAGGGTGTTCTGGGTGGTTGCTAGGGCGTTGCTAGGCGGTTGCTAGGATGTTCTGGGTGGTTGCTAGGGTGTTCTGGGTGGTTGCTAGGGTGTTGCTAGGCGGTTGCTAGGGTGTTCTGGGTGGTTGCTAGGGTGTTGCTAGGCGGTTGCTAGGGTGTTCTGGGTGGTTGCTAGGGTGTTGCTAGGGTGTTCTGTGTGGTTGCTAGGGCGTTGCTAGGTGGTTGCTAGGGTAATCTGGGTGGTTGCTAGGCGGTTGCTAGGGTGTTCTGGGTGGTTGCTAGGGTGTTGCTAGGTGGTTGCTAGGGTGTTCTGGGTGGTTGCTAGGCGGTTGCTAGGGTGTTCTGGGTGGTTGCTAGGGCGTTGCTAGGTGGTTGCTAGGGTGTTCTGGGTGGTTGCTAGGGTGTTGCTAGGTGGTTGCTAGGGTGTTCTGGGTGGTTGCTAGGTGGTTGCTAGGGTGTTCTGGGTGGTTGCTAGGGTGTTGCTAGGTGGTTGCTAGGGTGTTCTGGGTGGTTGCTAGGGCGTTGCTAGGTGGTTGCTAGGGTGTTCTGGGTAGTTGCTAGGCGGTTGCTAGGGTGTTCTGGGTGGTTGCTAGGGTGTTGCTAGGTGGTTGCTAGGGTGTTCTGGGTGGTTGCTAGGGTGTTGCTAGGTGGTTGCTAGGGTGTTCTGGGTGGTTGCTAGGCGGTTGCTAGGGTGTTCTGGGTGGTTGCTAGGGTGTTGCTAGGTGGTTGCTAGGGTGTTCTGGGTGGTTGCTAGGGCGTTGCTAGGCGGTTGCTAGGGTGTTCTGGGTGGTTGCTATGGTGTTACTAGGTGGTTGGTAGTTGTCACAGATGGTTACTATGGAGTTTGTAGCATTTTATTGGCATGATTTAGCACTTAGCTAAGCGCTATTAGCATGTAGCTATTCACTGCTAGCATGTGTAGCATGTAGCAAGTCCTGTTTGCTAGCATGAGTCAAAAGAGCCAACCCCCATCTCTATACGATGTTCTGATGCAGAGATATTGGTCTTGCAAAACGGTTGCTAGGGTACTCTGTTTGGTTGCTAGGGAGTGGCTTGGCAGCTGCCAATCATGAAGCTCCAAAGTCAGTGTGAATGTATAAACCAACCCCCATCTCTATACGATGTTCTGATGCAGAGATATAGGTCTTGCAAAACGGTTGCTAGGGTACTCTGTTTGGTTGCTAGGGAGTGGCTTGGCAGCTAGCAATCACGATACTCCAAAGGCTTCTTGTCAGTATGAATGATATAAACCAACTCCCACGTCTCTGTGACATTCAGAATGGAAGATATTCCTCTGTGAATTTTGGTTGCTAAGGTGCTCGACAAGGGTTGCTAGGGCGTGGCCAGTGAGTGTTGAGGTGATTCAGGATTGGCTGCTTGCTGCCCCGAGTCAAACGAGCCCACCCTCATGTTTCTATGACACTTCTATCCTGAGATATCCCTTTGATCTCTTTCAATGGAAGTCTATGGGACGTGTTGCTAAGGTGCTCTAAATGGTTGCTAGGGGCGTGGCTTGATAGCTTCACAATGATCCTGAGATGCTGATTGGTCGTCTGAGTAAAATGTGCCTGCCCCCATGTCTCTATGACATTGTGATGGCGAGTTATGATCAAAGCAAAATCCCTATGTAAATTACCATAGTAGGAAAAACATGTGTTTTCATGGGACTTCCCTCACCATAGTAAGTCAATGGGGCAACTTTGGGGCGCTCTTGCCCCCCAGGGGTACAACTTATACCCCATTGCGTGGTATGTTCTCGCACAGCTTGATAGCCTCTTCAAATGTTGTGATTCATAAGTTTCTACGAAATTCTCGCTCTGAGCTACGACCCGCCAAAATTTGCCCCATGCATTGTCAATGGGAATTTTTGGGCGATTTTTCGCCCCTGTACGATTATCGTACACCCGATCGCTTAGAAAAGATATAGCACACTATTCCCCAATAAGCCGCACGATTTGACGCCTCTTTCATGGGTCTGTGACAAACGGTGCAGGAGGAGTAGCGAACCGAAATTTTGTCCAGAAGAAGAATAATAATAATAAGTATGCAAGAGAACAATAGTGAAGCCTTGCCTTTGGCAAGCTCCACTAATAATAAGTATGCAAGAGAACAATAGTGAAGCCTTGCCTTTGGCAAGCTCCACTAACTAGATAAAAAAGTTTGTGAACAAACTTTAAGTTGGCTTGTGAAAGCCGGACCAGAAAGTTTAAAAAAGTTTGGAAAGTTTTAAGTTTTAAAAGTTTTATAAGTTTAAGTTTTAAAAGTTTTATAAGTTTTAAAAGTTTAAGTTTTAATAGATAAAAAAGTTTAAGTTTTAAAAGTTTAAGTTTTAATAGTTTAAAAAGTTTAAGTTTTAATAGTTTTAAAAGTTTTAAAAGTTTAAGTTTTAGAAGTAGCGAATAAGTTAGGCTAGCATGATTAGCATGTTTCTAGCATGATTAGCATGTTGCTAGCATGTCGCTAGCATGATTTTAGCATTATTAGCATGTTGCTAGCATGTCGCTAGCATGATTTTAGCATGATTAGCATGTTGCTAGCATGTCGCTAGCGTGATTTTAGCATAATTAGCATGTTGCTAGCATGATTAGCATGTTGCTAGCATAATGCTAGCATGATTAGCATGTTGCTAGCATGATTAGCATGTTGTTAGCATGTTGCTAGCATGATTAGCATGTTTCTAGCATGTCGCTAGCATGATTTTAGCATGATTAGCATGTTGCTAGCATGATCAGCATGTTGCTAGCATGTCGCTAGCATGATTTTAGCATGATTAGCATGTTGCTAGCATGTCGCTAGCATGATTTTAGCAATATTAGCATGTTGCTAGCATGTTGCTAGCATGATTAGCATGTTGCTAGCATAATGCTAGCATGATTAGCATGTTGCTAGCATAATGCTAGCATGATTAGCATGTTGCTAGCATGATTAGCATGTGACTAGCATATTGCTAGCATGATTAGCATGTTGCTAGCGTGATTTTAGCATGATTAGCATGTTGCTAGTGTGATTAGCATGTTGCTAGCATGATTTTAGCATGATTAGCATGTTGCTAGCATGTTGCTAGCGTGATTAGCATGTTGCTAGCATGTTGTTAGCATGATTAGCATTGTTGCTAGCATGTTGCTAGCATGTTGCTAGCATGATTTTAGCATGATTAGCATGTTGCTAGCATGTTGCTAGCGTGATTAGCATGTTGCTAGCATGTTTTTAGCATGATTAGCATGTTGCTAGCATGATTAGCATGTTGCTAGCATGATTTTAGCATGATTAACATGTTGCTAGCGTGATTAGCATGTTGCTAGCATGATTTTAGCATGATTAGCATGTTGCTAGCATGTTGCTAGCGTGATTAGCATGTTGTTAGCATGTTGTTAGCATGTTACTAGCATGTTGCTAGCATGTTGCTAGCGTGATTACCATGTTGCTAGTATGATTTTAGCATTATTAGCATGTTGCTAGCATGTTGCTAGCGTGATTAGCATGTTGCTAGCATGATTTTAGCATGATTAGCATGTTGCTAGCATGTTGCTAGCGTGATTAGCATGTTGTTAGCATGTTGTTAGCATGTTACTAGCATGTTGCTAGCATGTTGCTAGCGTGATTACCATGTTGCTAGCATGATTTTAGCATTATTAGCATGTTGTTAGCATGTTGCTAGCATGATTAGCATGTTGCTAGCATGTTGCTAGCATGTTGCTAACATGATTTTAGCATGATTAGCATGTTGCTAGAATGTTGCTAGCGTGATTAGCATGTTGCTAGCATGTTTTTAGCATGATTAGCATGTTGCTAGCATGATTAGCATGTTGCTAGCATGATTAGCATGTTGCTAGCATGATTTTAGCATGATTAGCATGTTGCTAGCGTGATTGGCATGTTGCTAGCATGATTTTAGCATGATTAGCATGTTGCTAGCATGTTGCTAGCGTGATTAGCATGTTGTTAGCATGTTACTAGCATGTTGCTAGCATGTTGCTAGCGTGATTAGCATGTTGCTAGCATGTCGCTAGCATGCGTGATTAGCATGTTGCTAGCATGTTTTTAGCATGATTAGCATGTTGCTAGCATGTTGCTAGCGTGATTAGCATGTTGCTAGCATGTTTTTAACTATTTGAGGGTATTCCGGAGAAAATGGAATGAGCCCAGGAGAGAAGGACCCTACAAAGTGGTGAGAGCTACTCCAACAGCAGTCCAAGTGGAGGGAAGCACAACCTGTTATCATCTAAACCACTGTACTAGAGTTCCCAAGAGAAGGACAGAAAGAGAAAGAAACAGACAAGCAGATAATTCAGGAGAAAGGGACAAGGAGAAACAAGAGACACAAGATGAAGTGCAAACTGAAGATTCACAAGGCAAAGATTCACAAGGAACTCACATCCTCCTGTCAGATGAAGAGGAGAGGAGAGAGAATAAATCTGACAACATACCTGAAGATCATTATATGTCTAGTGCACATAATAATGCAAGCCGAAACTCAACCAATAGAAAGCAACCTGACTTCTCTGCAATTAACTTTTCAACCGCTGAACAACAGTGATAATGATATAAACTCAATAGAACCAATAATGATCAAATATCGTAGAAATACGGATCATGATATCCAAGGTGATGAAGAATTTAGTCAAAATTATGAATTATGGGACACAGCCCAAAATAATGAGTGGTACAGATGGGCAGCCTTTACTGCTAGAGAAACAGGGAAAGAAAATTGCTTGCTGTGCTCCAAATCTCCATTAAACAAAGTGATAGCCATACCAAATCCATATGACTATCAAAAATGTGCCGAATTTGGGAAATACTTTTGTCATTTAACTGATTTTACCAGACCATATTGTTTAGCTGAATGTCTAGGATTTTGGGGAAATCCTAAATTAACAGATTATTTCTTTAGACCACTCTGGGGATCTTGGTGTCAGTATTGAGATGTCAGCCAAAATATAAAAATTGAAAAACGGAAAGTAGAGATTCCTAAATGGTATAGCATAGATTATAAACAAGAATATGAGTGTTTCCATAAACAAAAAGGAACACAAAATGTGGGCAAGTTCAAAGGAAAATGTGCTGTTAGTTGGTATATAGATAGGAAAAATTCTTGGAAATCAGGAATTCCTTCTAGAGCTCCAGAACTTTTAGCACTCGGAACAAATAAAGGAAGTAAAATAGCACCAGAAACATGTGAAAATCAAACTATTGCCTTACCTTCTATAGAAATGTATGAAGACCAATCATTAATAATAGCAGATTTCTTTTGGATCTGTGGAGGTGAGTCATTATTGCCTACTTTACCAATTGGATGGAAAGGTATATGCGTAAGAGTACGATTACTACAAGAAATGAACATGTTCCAATGGGGAACAGAACAAAGCACAAACAAAGAAGACCACAGAATTAGAAGAGGTTACGAGCCAGACCCCAAAGTATATATAGACCCAATCGGACAACCGCGAGGAATTCCAAATGAATTTAAAGCAAGAAATGAAGTAAAAGCAGGTTTTGAGTCAATATTTGTTTGGATCACACCAAACAAAAATACAGAATGGATTAATTATATTTATTATAATCAACAAAGATTCTTTAATTATACTGATGATGCATTAACCTTATTAGGAGACCAAGTGCACGCAACAAGTAAAATGACATGGTAAAACAGACAAGCTCTCAATTGGCTTTTGGCAGACAAAGGAGGAGTTTGTGTTATGTTTGGAGATCAATGTTGTACTTTTATACCAAATAATACTGCACAAGGGGGAGCTTTTAGTGAAGTTATGACTAAAATAAAAAAATTAAGAGCTGAAGTTACAGCAAATGCAGGAAGAGACAAACGAATTTGGGATTGGTTTGATTTAAAATTTGGAGCATGGGGAGCATGGTTTGCTAAACTGGGAATGTTTCTAGGAGTTGCCATGTTAATAGGAGGATTATTATTTTGCTGTGTATTACCCATATTAAGAACATTAATTGTTAATGCTACTGTTAAGCAAATTAAAATGATAAATGTCCCAAATAATAGAGAAATGATTACAGAAGAGAACCTGGATGAATATTATGAAGGATGGCTAAACAAACTAAACTTAAATGAGCAAACTTTGGATGATAGTTCCAGTAATTACGATGAGGACGAAGAAGAGGTATAAAGGAGAAACATACCCTGGGTGTAAGGACTAGCCTAAACCGCTACCTAAGGGTGGCCCTCTATGATGCGCAAAATGTCTGTTATTTTCTGTTATTTCTTGTGATGTTACAATTTTTATGTTTTGATGTTGAATTCTATTGTCTTTTATACATGACTATGACAAACACAGGCAAGTGGTGAGCCAATTACACGCTCATGCTTATAACATTGTTTTATATTAAATGAAGGGGTATGGAGACAGGATCTTTTACTCCATCCTATAGTCAAGTGTGGGGGGAGATGTTTGGTCCTGATGCTCCGACAGAGTGCTGCTGCATAATCTAGTCATTGGTGATAAAACTGTGTGACTTATTTAGTCACTACGTAGTGTTAACTGACAAGACTGGATTCTGAATTAGCACTCTGGGTAAAGTGAAACAAATGTGAGACTTACTAAGTCTCAAAGGGGGAAATATGTAGAAGATTTTTATTAGTCAAAATATGAATTAATCAAGTATAATCAAGGTGAATTTAGCCATTTATGTATCAGGTTATTCTTCCATTATAAGTATTTATATATGTGTGTTTGTCCTAGGCCTGCATATACGGATTGTGCTGACTTAGAGATAGGAAACATCTGTTTAAGACCTCTTTTCTTACTATAACAAAGGAAGGTCTTTGGGCTCCTTCCTTCTAGGGAGGAAGCAAATTGTATGTGTAAGGAAAATGCATATATGTGAAATGTGTTAAACACGCCTATAGGAGACACTATTTAAGGAGGACACAAAAATCATTCAGGAGATCCTTCCTGCAGGAACGTCTCTGCTTTATTTCTCTGTTTGAAATAAAGTCTATATTCTGGCATCAAAACCCCAAGATTTCAAGAGTGATTCTTCATAGAAAAGGCAGAAGCCACCACACGCGCCACAAACAAACTCACAACAAAGAAAGGAGACGGAATAGTGTTCTTCATTCTCGGCATGTGGATGTTTTTAACAACAATGGAGAGGTCTATGAAAATGCTTGGTATTTACCCCCAGCAGCAGAGACTGTGGAGGCAGTGCCACGGGCTGTAGAGGAGGAGGGCAGGTGTGCTGCGTTACTTGATTAACGTTAGTTAACTATTCATGTAGCGTGTTCTGTAAAGTGAATTATCAATAAACTTTTGAATATTTCAAAATTTACAATGTATCCCTTTTTTATGTGATGGTTTTTATAATCGTGGCATTAATCATTTGTCTTTTTCAAGAGGTTAATTACGTGCTCATACAATAATACTTTTTTAATATAGTATGGAGGTACACTTATTCGATCAGATTGTTTTTAATTGAAGAAAAACACACATACAAAGGTAAATAATATAAACAGAAGACATACTCTGAAAATATAGCCAGTTCAAAAGTATATACCTAAGGCTTTTTTCATTCCGCGTCGCCCCATCAAGCTCTCACTAGATCCGCTCCTCGGCTATCAACGAGAGGAACGTCTGTACTTCCTCAACAGACAACGAAACAGAAATGTTTTGGTTGATACAAAAAGGTGTTTGTTCAAACAGAAGTTGCGTCCGATCCTTCGCTGGCTGTACTGATTTAAACCTAGCGGGTCTATGGGTCTCATGTCCGTAGTAGTAATGACGATTCTCTCCGGCCAATCAGTGATCAGCAGAGTTTGCACGTCACGTTTTGGTAACGGTATGGATCGCTTGGAACCTCGGCAGAGGTGATACTAAAAAAGTACCAGGTACCAGGTACAGTACCCAGTGGAAAACCCCCCAAAAGTGAACCGAACCGTACCGTGCCGTACCATGCAGTGGAAAAGCGCCATTATTTTAATTTTTTTGGCAGAGTATACAGGTGTAATTTTAACTTTAACTTCAGGCAATGTAACATGATTTTATGATCGTAATTTTGACTTTATTCCAAAAATATTATGACGTTAATCTTATTTAGTTAATTATTTGAGAAGGATAAACCGATCAAACTTGCGCTGGCCGCTTGGTAAAAAACAAAACTGAACTATTTAAATGGCTGCAACAGCAGCTTTGTAACGGGAGGAGAGATAGAGAGAGAAAGAGACACAGGCTCAGACTCAGGCGGAGAATTCTGATAAGCTGCAGGGCTCTATATTCGTTCCCTTGTTTCAATTCAAAGTTCACCGAACTAATTGTGAACAACACTCCCGTCTTCTTCCCGAGCATGTGAACATGTTAATTTAATATATATATATATATATATATATATATATATATGTGTGTATGTATGTATGTATGTATATATATATATATATATATATATATATATATATGTATATGAAATAGGTTATTGTTATGAAGACAGACGTTAAAATTAATGTTCACATAATAAGTGCCATCATTTCAGGTCAATTGCTTATCTATAACTTACAACGACACATTTTCTGCAATTAACATGGTACTTTAATTAACAAAACGAATAAAAATACACCATGACCATGCTATAAGCCTAATATATAATTACAAACTTGCAAAATGTTTCAATGTAAAAAAAAAAAAAACTGACAATCATCAAACGCCGTGGCACCAAATGAATAAGAAAAAGAACGAATAAGAGCAAAACGAATAAAGCCCGGAGGCACGGAATACAACTGGTTGTAAAATAAAATAAATTACACAAAAACGTAAATAAAGTAAAAAATAAGCAAACACTGTAGCAATGGCTGGGCGATTTATCAGATTTTATCGATTAATTCGAATTTAATGTTTTGCCACAATTAGATTTTTTATAAATCGAGGAATCGCGATTTTGAATAGAAATATTACCAAACGCTAGAATTAGACACTTTGATAATAACAGTAAAGAGAAAAGAACAATCCAACCGCTTGTTGGTGCGCATGATTAACCGCTCACGTGTGATGCTCTCTATGTGCCATTCACACAGAGTGTGTTTTTGTGTTGACGCGGGCAGTGGAATAGAAAAAATACAAGAAGATGTGAGTTAAACATCTTTTAATAACTAGAGTGCCGCGTTTTTAGAAAGCCGTTTCATGCACGAGACGCTGCAAGAGACGCGAGCGCAACAGTCAAACGCGTCCATGCTTACATAGAAAAAACAACAGAACAGCAGCGTAATCGAAGCCTACTACTGTATATCTGATTTTTCAGGTTTGCATCCTGGTGACAGGCTGAAAACTGCTGTTCATTGTTTTACAGAGCCTTTATAGTTAATAATAGCACTCTAGGTGTTATACCTTCAGTCATTTTGAATTGGAATTACGTGAGTTTTTTGGAGCATTTGTCTTGTATTATTTCAGAACATATAGCCTAATATGCATAATATAAGTTTGTACAAGATGTAGTTGTAGTTCATCTTTTCTGCAAAGATATTTAGTGATTTGTTTAACATTTACATCATGAAGACAACGTCATGTGTGGTGCACTTGGAATATACTTTTCTTTAACTAGAGGGATAATAAAGAAAAAGTAGCTTGAATCATGTTGTAGTTACATTTTCAAGTTGACTAGATAAAATCTTACAAAATCGAGAATTGGTCAAATATAAGTGAAATTGCTAAACCTAAAATATCCTCCTGAGACGCCCCCCTAAAAAAGTTTTCATGTCATTACATTGTTTAGACCATAAGATTTTTTATTTTTTTTGAAAAACTCTATTTTATTCATATTTGATTATATGTCCTCTGTAGAGAACACAAGGACTAAAAGTAAATGGCATGAATAGAAAACGGCAAAATCAATGGGAGTTTTTTTAAATCACCAAATACATTTTTAGGTTTCAGGATTTTTTTTATACTAAACTTTGTTTAAGGATGATTCTCAACTATGTTTTAAAATGTATAACAAAATTATTTGATATACCATTTTGTTTTATGCAATATGTGTGTAAAAAATTCCATAAACTGGTTTCCCATTAAACACAGTGTACCTATACACTATATCTAATTTGCTTATTAATGTGTTGCTGTTGGGACAGAATGTTGAAAAAAAAATCATAATGGGAGTAATACATGGCCAGATTTTCATAATAATATATAATATTTCATAAGCAAACTGATATATAATTTATTTCCCTATTCAATAGCTATGTCTCCCAAAATGCATAATAAACATGCTTTTAGTCCTGGTGTCCTCTACATTGAACATGTATGAAATGATGTCCTGTTTCATAACAGGAAGTCATATTTGAATTTGAAAACCCATAACATTTTCCTGAGATGTTGCTTTATGACAAACAATCTGAAAATGATTCAGATGTAAAAGACATTACAGAATATAATCATATTTCCATAAGGATGTACAATTTTTCACTAAATAAATATAAAATATATTATAATTATAAATATATAAAATATAAATATAGCCATCTTTAAAAACGTATGAGAGGGTTTAAAAAAAGATTTAGTATCTCTATAAATCCCTGAATATGCTCTGTACAGGACATCCAGGCTTATAACTGTGACATGTGAGGTCTCAGAGAAATTCTCTAAAATAGAATGTCCACTACAGAGGCAAAAACTCCATAGATGGGTCTCAGGAGGAGAAATACAATTGCTTAATTTGATCCTACAGTGTTGCTGCACATGCTTTAGATCATTACAAACAATAATGCAAAATTATTATATTAGAATAGAAGATATGCCGTCTCTCGTATCACATCAATTATCAATAATTAAGTATGTGGTTTTGAAGAAGATTTTTTTCTTTTTCTGTTTTGACCGTCTCATTTGGACTTGGACTTGACTTGGACTCGAACCTCTTTGGACTCGGACTTGACTCGGACTCGAACCTCTTTGGACTCTGTCTTGACTGGGACTCGAACCTCTTTGGACTTGGACTTGTCTTGGACTCGACAAAGGTGGACTTGACTACAGCCCTACCGTGGATTAGTAATATTTTTGCTCGATGTGCCCTCTTGTGGCCTCAGGAGAGAAGCCAAAAGCTTTTTTTCCTCTGACTGAAGTTATGCCTTTTAAATTTAAATGTAATTCGAATTTTGATAATATTTAGGTACAAAATTCGAATTTAGTTTTTCAGCCATTTTGACAGCCCTAGTAAGTCACTTAATATTAGGGCTGAAACGATTTCTCGAGTTACTCGAGTAACTCGAATACAGAAAATCATTGAGGCAAATTATGTGCCTCGAAGAATCGTTTTGTCCATTTATTATGGATGCACTGAATTTTCGGCAGCCGGCAATATATGCTGCGCCGCACCACCCAGCAGTGTTCCTGTTTCCCCTCTGTGTCAGTCGTCATCACTGCGCCGTCTGACGCTGCTCTGCTCTCATTCTATGGAAAGCCAAATGGTTCAGAATTCACCTGGTTTTCACCGCCGTATGATTATTAAAACGCCGTTTTCATAACGCCGCAAGGCGTTAAATAAGCGCCGTTAGGCGATAAGTTAACGGCAGACGCCACCACGCGTTAAAATAATGCCAGGCGCCGACCGACGTTAAGTTAACGCCACACGCCACTTAAGATGCAGATTTATTCGCTTATCTACATGGACACACCTCTCATGGCTACGAGGAATCTACGGCAAGTCTGAGCATCCAGTTTGCTACAGCGCGAAGATGGCAAGGAGAGCTTTTGTTTTGCAGTGTAAATACACTGTAAATGACTGCACTCGCCTTTTGCTGTCTGATAATCCGGGGCCTGATGTATTTCAGTCATCATTAAACAGGTAAAGATTAAGTCTATGTTCTCCAAAAATATTTAGTTAGATACCTGAGTTTTAACGGTTTCTATGTGAATTCTATGTGATATTAGTAAATCTAGTAAATGTCAATACTATTTAGGGCAGATAGGGTGGATAGTATCTGAACATTTCACTATTAGTTTATTAGTTTAAAGACCGTATAAAGTGTTAATTTTAAAAACAGAGCCTGGTGCTATAAAATGGATATTTTTCTGAGCACTTTACTATTAGTTTATTATCATATGTCATGGGTTAATAAATATATTTTCTTTCAATTACATTTTGTGCTGTGCAAAAGGAATTTGTTAAGATACACCTTTTTTATTTTGTTTTATATTTTGTTTTATTTGTTTTATTTTATTGAACAAAATGAATGTGCATTTACACTTCACAGTATACAGTATACAGTGTTTAAAACAATTTTTGCCATATTCGCGCCGTAGCAAACTGGATGCTCAGACTTGCCGTAGATTCATCGTAGCCATGAGAGGTGTGTCCATGTAGATAAGCGAATAAATCTGCATCTTAAGTGGCGTGTGGCGTTAACCTAACGTCGGTCGGCGCCTGGCGTTATTTTAACGCGTGGTGGCGTCTGCCATTAACTTATCTATGGCAAGCCAAAAGGTTCAGAATTACGCTATAGATAGATCGCGTTTACATACAAAACGGTGTTTTTGACGGCGTTTAAAACAGTATTAGCGCCGTCGAATACGCCGTCCTGATAGCAAACGCCGTAAAAACCGCACGTAACCCGTAAAAACGCCGTATTTAACGCCGTTCTGATTGCACAAAAGCGCGCGTTATTTACGCCGTTTTCCTTGTAGTATAATGAGCCACGCCCGCTGATTTCCACAGCCAGTAATATTGAACTGTTCTCACCCAATCAATGATCAACAGAACCAGACCAGACCAATTCAGCACAGATAATTTGTGGTAATCCAATTCGCATGAGTTATTCGCCATTAAATAAGCAGAAAAATCCAGTTCGCTTTAAAATGGACAGAAGAAACGTAATTTTGCGCTGCAAGCAAACATTAAATAATTGCACTCGCCAGCTAACAGAGGATACTGGACCCCATGTGCTTCATACAACTTTAGTGAGGTAAGGATTGCTTTCAAACTTTCTGTTTCTCACTTTCAAATCGATGCTTATGCTGACATTATGAAAATACTATAGTATTTATAGTAAACTATAGGAAATTGTAGTATACTGTATAGTATTTACAACACTTTATTAATGAATGTTACAGCATACTGTAGTATTAACTATAGTGAACTGATAAACTGTAATAAATACTGTAGAATTTAGTTACTACAGTAAACTGTAGTGTATTGTAGTATAATAAATCCGATAGGTGTAGAAAACTTAGCACAGTGTTGGGTAAAGTAATTTATAATACTATAGTTGTTATATTACCACAACAACTATAGAATTACCACAACAAATTAATTGAAGTATTTTACTGTAGTAAAGTTCAAAAACGCTATAGTATTTCCTATGAATTATGGGTTACAGTTGAATGAGTCAGTTTGCGGCTGCATTTTTCTCTGCATCTGAAAAAAAAGACATTTAGTGCTTCTTTAGCTTACTATTGACTAACATTTCATGTTATTGTGTTTCAGACTGGAAACAATGCAGAGAAGCCTTGAATGGGTAAGAGGGAGGCTGATCAGTGTGCCGGAAGCGGATCTTTTACTCTGTGATATAGTATATATTTTTTTAAACAGCTCTGTTAAACAATTTGCTGCAAGATTTAAGTGTATTTCATGGCCAAAGAATAAATACCTCTTAACACACTTGTATTGGAACTAGGAGCTTTTTATTTTAACGTCAAAAGTTTACATTTGCAATGACACTCGTGAACAAATCAAAACGACAGTATCTTACAATATTTACATCGTAATACAATGGCAATCAAAAGAGTTCAATAGTTATAAGTGACAATTATTGAGATCCGAACATATGGGGTGGAAACATTTGACTAAAAGGTTTTGTGGGTGATTTGGACAGTTGTTTAGGCATCACAAACATGAAGGGGGAAAACACAAAGAAAAACAAAACGGCATGTGATTGTACAACGCTCTCTTCCACACTCAATAACCGTCCCGAGTTGTCCCGGGTCCTGCAGCAAAAATGGCTGCCCACTGCTCCGTGTGTGTTTTCACTACTGTGAGTGTACTTGGATGGGTTAAATGCAAAGCACAAACTCAGAGTATGGGACGTCATACTTGGCCACACATCACTTCACTTGTTCATCTTCCGACATAGTTGTGTAAGAAATAAAAAGCTACATACTGCATCACTTATGCCTGGTTTCACAGCCAGGGCTTAGACTAAGCCAGGGTTAGGCCATAGTTAAATTAGGACATGTAGCTTTTATTAACAAAATAAAAAACACTACTGGTGTGCATCTTGAGACAAAACAATGGCACTGACAATTTAAGAACAGTCAATGCAAGTTTCTGTCAGTTAAAACAGCTCAAACATACATTTTAGTCTGCATGGGACTAAGCTGAAGCCTTGTCTGCGAAACCAGGGGTTAGGGTTAAAAGAACTGTTGCCAAATATATACCATACCTGTCACGGTACACGGGGATCCAGGAACGAGGAGACGAGGATTCTGACAAACGAGGTGTTTAATGAGAGACAAACGGAGGAGAGACAGGAACACAGGTAAGGACATCTACGACTTAGACACATGACATTAACAATAATCCACAAGTAACATTGGGTAGAACAGACTATTATAGGGAGACATAACTGGAGACACCTGGGACATAATCAAGACAAGGCTGACACTGACTGAACTAATAATGACTGGGAAACAGGAAGGACCATATAAGGGTGAGGAGACAAAGGCAGAGGAAGACAAAGTCTGACATTACCCCCCCCTTCCAATAGGCGCGTCCCGCGCCGTACGACATCGAAAGGGGAGGGGGGGTGGGCACTCTGGAGGCCTCAAGGACCTGGAGACCGGACAGGTGACCTCCAGGGCGGTGCCCGTTCCGGGACCCACGGCGGATCCGGGGACTCAGGCGGCCACGGCGGATCAGGCGGCCATGGCGGATCCGGGGATTCCGGCGGCCATGGCGGATCCGGGGATTCCGGCGGCCATGGCGGATCAGGCGGCCACGGAGGGTCCGGGAACTGAGGAGGCCATGGCGGAGCGGGGTGCTCGGGCGGCCATGGAGGAGCGGGGTGCTCGGGTGGCCATGGAGGGTAGCCCCCCCCCAAAAATTTTCATGGGGAAGCTCCCCATCCCAGGGGGGCGCTCAGGAGCCCTGGAAGGCGAGCTGGACAGGGCCAGCGGAGGGAAAAGTGAGCTGGACGGGACCAGCGGAGGCCCAGGTGAGCTGGACGGGACCAGCGTGGGCCAAGGTGAGCTGGACGGGACCAGCGGAGGCAATGGTGAGCTGGACGGGACCAGCGGAGGCCCAGGTGAGCTGGACGGGACCAGCGTGGGCCAAGGTGAGCTGGACGGGACCAGCGGAGGCAATGGTGAGCTGGACGGGACCAGCGGAGGCCCTGGAGAGCTGGACGGAACCAGCGTGGGCCAAGGTGAGCTGGACGGGACCAGCGGAGGCAATGGTGAGCTGGACGGGACCAGCGGAGGCCCAGGTGAGCTGGACGGGACCAGCGTGGGCCAAGGTGAGCTGGACGGGACCAGCGGAGGCAATGGTGAGCTGGACGGGACCAGCGGAGGCCCAGGTGAGCTGGACGGAACCAGCGTGGGCCAAGGTGAGCTGGACGGGACCAGCGGAGGCAATGGAGAGCTGGACGGGGCCAGCAGGGGCTCTGGAGAGCTGGACGGGACCAGCGTGGGCCAGCGTGGGCGCTCGGGTGCCGCTGACTCTCGGGGGCGCTCGGAAAAGCTGGACGGAACCAGCGGGGAAATTGAAGCGCACTTACGAGGAGCCGGCACTGGAGGGCGCTGTCGAGGTGCAGGCACTGGAGGGCACTGGCGTGGTGCAGGCACTGGAGGGCACTGGCGTGGTGCAGGCACTGGAGGGCACTGGCGTGGTGCAGGCACTGGAGGGCACTGGCGTGGTGCAGGCACTGGAGGGCACTGGCGTGGTGCGGGCACTGGAGGGCACTGGCGTGGTGCGGGCACTGGAGGGCACTGGCGAGGTGCGGGCACTGGAGGGCACTGGCGAGGTGCGGGCACTGGAGGGCACTGGCGAGGTGCAGGCACTGGAGGGCACTGGCGAGGTGCAGGCACTGGAGGGCGCAGCCTCGGAGCAGGCACTGGAGGGCGCTGGCGAGGTGCAGGCACTGGAGGGCACTGGCGAGGTGCAGGCACTGGAGGGCACTGGCGAGGTGCAGGCACTGGAGGGCGCAGCCTCGGAGCAGGCACTGGAGGGCGCAGTCTCGGAGCAGGCACCGGAGGGCGCTGTCGGGGAGCAGCCACTGGATCTCGGCGGCGCTCGGGAAGCGCGGGCTCTCGGCGGCGCTCGGGAAGCGCGGGCTCTCGGCGGCGCTCGGGAAGCGCGGGCTCGCGGCGGCGCTCGGGAAGCGCGGGCTCGCGGCGGCGCTCGGGAACCAGCAGAGACGAAGACGAGCTGGGCGGGACCAGCGAAGAAGAGCTTGGCAGAACCAGCGAAGACGAAGAAGAGCTCGGCGGGGCCACCGGAGACACTCGTGGGCTGGTTTCGACTCGGGACCGGTAACTTCCCAGACACCGGTAGATCCCCTCTCTCCAACACAATCCTGTGGTGTCTGGGAGATCCATAGGGCGCTGGTAATTTGCCCCGAGCCGAAACAGATGGAGGATTGCCGCGTCGTGGAGCTCCGTCACGGAAGCGAGCCCGCAGAATTCCCCGGCGAACTCCACAAATGAGAGATCCCGCCGGATAAGGGCGAGAACGCCGGCGGCGAATTCCATCGTCGTTTGCGGTGGATTATTCTGTCACGGTACACGGGGATCCAGGAACGAGGAGACGAGGATTCTGACAAACGAGGTGTTTAATGAGAGACAAACGGAGGAGAGACAGGAACACAGGTAAGGACATCTACGACTTAGACACATGACATTAACAATAATCCACAAGTAACATTGGGTAGAACAGACTATTATAGGGAGACATAACTGGAGACACCTGGGACATAATCAAGACAAGGCTGACACTGACTGAACTAATAATGACTGGGAAACAGGAAGGACCATATAAGGGTGAGGAGACAAAGGCAGAGGAAGACAAAGTCTGACAATACCAGTATTTACATAAATCCAAACAGCAATTTTTTTATATAAATGGAACAAATAAAGAGCCCAGAGGTGCATTTCATTGACTACGTCCAATATACCGTCACTCTCCAGGAAATGGAAGAGTTTGCAGTAAACATTAGTCAGTCCCTGCCATGTCACCCCAGAGCCTCTCAACTCTTTGGTTATGAGTGCTCCTGCCTCTGATGGCACTGCCTCTTCCAGAGCCCCTGAAAATGTTCATAACTCAGAAAGCATTGGTTTTCTCCTCCATGATCCATCCTAACCCTAGAATGCAGTCCACATCTGGCCAAGGCATTTAAGAAGCAATGCATTACAACACTGCTGCGGTTGTTGTTAAAGGCATGGAGGAAGACTATAAGACGGTTGCAGCTATTGATACCCTTGTGAATGACAATTCTCCATCTAAACCAAAACAAACAAACGAGAGAGACATTAGACAAACAAAACAATTGTACAGTACTTGTTTTAATGTGTCATGCTTCTATATATAGCAAAATATTAATATTGTAGAATTTCACTATAATTAAAAAAAAATGATACGGTAATATTTTAAAGTGTTATTTATTGCTGTGATGCAAAATTGAATTTTCAGCTTCATTACTACAGTCTTCAGTGTCACATGATCTGTCAGAAATAATTATAATATGCTGCTCTGTTATTATTGGTATCAGCATACATATTAAGTAGCACAACTGTTTTCAACATGGATAATAAAAAAAAAGTTTCTTGAGTATGCAAATCATCATATTAGAATGATTTTTGATGGATCACATGACACTAAAGACTGGAGTAATGAAGATGAAAATAACATTGTAATACTATTTCACAATATTAATGTTTTTACAGTATATATCAAAAATGCAGCCTTGGAGGGCATAGAGACATCATTAAAAATTTGTATTGTTCTAAACATTTGTACTGTACGTCTAAAAAAAAACGATAATAATTATAAGCTACATAACTTATATTATATAAAAAAATAAATTATATATTAATAATTATATTGCTGCGTAACTTGTGTATATTTACCTCATCAATTTATGGTTGCCAATTTGCCATCAAGGTGCCGCAGGGTGTTCGGTCCAGCGACACTGTAGTCTTCTCTGTGGTCTTTGTGATATTGCAGCGCAGCTACCCTAGGTTCAATTTGAACTAAACTCCTCTGCACTGTTTCTCTGGACCCAAACACCATCTGCCAGTAACTGTGCCCTCACAGCCTCAGATCCAAGCTGGTCATTCCCCAGCCATGAAGTCAGCAACCATTTCATCGAGCGCAGCATCTCTTATGTCGGAATATGACACGGAACCACTCAAATTGAACTCCCTGGAACAAACATAATGACTGTTAGTTCCCTTTCGAGCTGTCACGAGACATCACGGAGATTTCTCCGTTATGGGAACTCCTTCCCTTCAACCTTTCCTGAAGTCCTATTGGCTCACGCCAGTCAAATGACTGGCCAATTGTCGCAAAGCATGCAAATATGACGAGCTCGAGACAGTATAAATGCGATGCCCGCGACAATTATATCAGAATCTTCTACTTCACCTTGAATTCGTGATGGCTTCAGTATGCAAGATCTGCGCGGGACCCATCGAACCGCTGGATCATCACCTTCACTGCGTCGCCTGCCTGGGCCTGGCCCACGCCGAGGCGGCGCTGGACGAGTCCGACTGCGGACATTGCGCGGACCTCCCGGTCCGCGTGCTCCGGGCCCGCCGCGATGTGGTTCGCGGCCTGTTCGGGGTGGGGCTCACTGCCGCCAGCGTGACGCTGGTGAGCCCCCCCTCTCCTGGCGGCGGGAGCGCCGTCTTGCCGTGCCGCCGAACCCAACGTTCGCCTCATTCCCCGATTTCCTTCCCCGAGGACTGTTTCCGCCCCCCTTCCAATATCGAGGGATTCGTAGCCTTTGGCCACGAGGAGGGCGACGAGGCCATGTCCATCTCGGCCTCGGAGAAGAAGGATTGGGCGGGATCGGAGCCCGAGCAGTTAGGCAGCTCAGAGCCTTCAGGCCTCCAGGAGGAGCTCATGAGGGTTCTGTCTAAAGCTGTGCAGGAGTTGGAGCTTACCTGGAATCCTCCGGAGGAGCCTGTCAGGAGTAAGCTCGACTCGTGGTACTTCAGGTCCACACGCAAAGCTGACTCGAGGGCATCGGTGCCTTTCTTCCCCGATGTTCACGAACAGCTAGTGAAGACGTGGTCTGCGCCCCAATCAGCGCGCGTCCATTCTAACACGCAGGCCATGTTCTCCCACGTGGATGGGGCGGAGGCCCACGGATATGTGCGCTCTCCCCCCGTCGAGGAGACCGTTGCTGCACACCTGTGTCCTGCAGCAGCGAGGACCCTAGGCTCGGACATCAGCCTTCCCTCGAAGCCGTGCAGGACCACCGCCCACCTCGCTAATAAAGCGTATGCCTCTGATGGCGAGGCGGCATCAGCGTTACACGCCATGGCAGTGCTGCAGGTGTTCCAGGCGAAACTCCTGCAAGCGGCGGAGGGCGGAGTCCTCACTCCTGAGGCGACGAAGGATCTGCGCGCGGCGACGGACTTCGCGTTGATGGCAACGAAGCGAGCGGCCCAGTCCGTGGGTAAGGCCATGGGTTTTATGGTCATTCTTCAGAGGCACCTCTGGCTAAACCTAGCTGACCTCAAGGATGCCGACCGTAAGGTGCTCCTAAACGCTCCTGTAACTCCCTCCGGCCTCTTCGGTGATGCCGTGGAGTCCATAACCGAGCGATTCGCTGAGACTCAAAAGCGCGCGAAAGCCATGAGTCACGTGATGCCGAGACGCATCTTCCAGCAGCAAACGGCGAGATCCAGATCTTCGTCGGCGCCTGGCTCTGCCCAGCGGAGGGATATTCCCAGGCCTGCCCCGGCTGGGGGGACTGCTACTGCTCCTCGACAGGAACCAGATGTCCGGAGGAAGGTGTGGGGTTCCGGTAGGAAGCGCCAAGGTCAGCGGAGAAGCCCGTGACGCGACTCTCGCCCGCCCCCGGCTGCTAAACCGTCTTCCTGACGATCGGAAGAAAGGAGGAGAGCGCGAGAGCAGCCCAGCTCCCAAGCGCCGAAAGTTCAGCTGCTCAAATGTGTGTGTGTTGGGTGTTCATTCAATAAAAATGCATATTTTCTCACAAAAAGAGCTTTCTCCTCCTCACTCAATAAATGCGGCTCCCCTTGCTCCCCCTTTCCGCATCCCACACAGGTTATAGCCGCGCATCCAACGACCAAGTCGCTAAAGCCGCTACGTCAGTTCATAAGCGCGTGGAAAGTTATTCCGGGAATTTCGCGTTGGCTACTCAGCGTGATAGAGCGGGGATATACTCTTCAATTCAGGCACAGACCACCCCGTTTCAATGGCGTGGTGCAGTCTCTAACATCGCCTCGAAATGCCCAGGCTCTGAGGCAAGAGATTGGCTGTCTGCTCGAGAAAGGAGCAGTAGAGCGAGTCCCACCGAACGAGCTGGAGAGCGTTTTTTACAGCCGCTACTTCGTGGTACCCAAGAGGGATGGGGGGCTCCGCCCAATTCTGGAACTCAGACCCATCAACAGAGCGCTTTGCGAACGTCCGTTCAGGATGATAACGCTGAAACAGATCCTGGCGCAAATTCGCCCCGGGGACTGGTTTGCGGCCGTGGATTTGAAGGACGCGTACTTTCACATTCAGATAGCGCCGCATCACAGACGGTTTCTGAGGTTTGCTTTCGAGAACACAGCGTACCAATACTCTGTTCTCCCGTTCGGGCTGGCTTTGGCCCCGCGCACATTTTCAAAGTGCGTGGATGCAGCACTTTCCCCCCTCAGGGCGAGCGGGATGCGCATCCTCAATTATCTGGACGATTGGCTGATTTTAGCTCAGTCCCGGGACACGCTACTCAGCCATATAGACTCGCTGCTTATTCACTTGGAGTCCCTAGGGCTATGTGTAAACAGGCGAAAGAGCATTCTCGCCCCGAGTCAGTCCATTATGTATCTGGGAGTTTGCATGGACTCCCTGGAAATGAGAGCCCGCCTCTCGCGAGAGCGCGTGGCGGCCATTTTGTCTTACCTGCGCCATTTCAGAGAAGGCAGCTCTGTTCATTTGAAAAAATTTCAGAGACTGCTGGGACTCATGGCGTCAGCTTCGGCAGTATGTCATCTGGGCTTATTACACATGCGACCACTGCAGCTGTGGCTGAAAACTCGAGTCCCCTGGACAGCATGGACTTCGGGACGTTTGAGTATCGCGGTCACCTGCGGCTGCATCGAAGCTCTGGCTCCGTGGCGCAACCCGGATCTCTTCAGCCGGGGAGTCCCCCTGGGGTTGGTGACTTCACGCGTGGTGGTCACAACGGACGCATCGACGCTCGGCTGGGGAGCGGTGTGCGAGGGAATGCCAGCTTCGGGGCGGTGGTCGGAGCCTCAGATCCGATGGCACATAAACCGCTTGGAATTGGAAGCAGTCTTTTTAGCTCTGAAGGAGTTTCAAACACAACTGGAACGGCAACATGTACTGATTCGCACCGACAACACGTCTGTAGTTTCGTACATAAATCGCCAGGGCGGCATTCGTTCCAAGGCTTTGTGCGAGCAGGCAGCGATTTTACTGCTATGGGCGGATTCTCGCCTTCTATCCATCAGAGCAACGCACATCCCCGGTCTCTTGAATCACGGGGCGGACATGCTTTCAAGGAGGAGAATTCCTCAAGGGGAATGGAGGTTACACCCCGAGTCGGTTCAGATGATTTGGAACCTCTACGAGGAAGCAGAGGTGGATTTATTCGCTACGAGCGAGAATGCACATTGCCCGTCGTTCTTCTCTCTGTCCCACTCCCCGCTGGAAGGGGACGCGCTCACAGCGCGCTGGCCGACAGCCAGGCTTTATGCGTCTCCTCCGATCAAAATATTGCCTCTGGTGTTATGCAAGATCAGGGAGGAGCGAGCGTCTGTGATACTCATAGCCCCGAACTGGCCGAACCAGCCTTGGTTTCCGGACCTGACAGAGCTGTTGATAGGCCCTCCCTGGCCGATTCCGGTCAGGAGGGACATGTTATCTCAGGTGGACGGCTCGGTGTGGCACCCGAACCCGGAACTATGGAACCTTCATGTGTGGCTGCTTCAGGGTTGTCAGGGGAGCTAGATGCATTGCAGTCTCGTGTGATCGACACACTCACGGAAGCGCGAGCACCCTCTACAAGACGTTTGTATGCCTTAAAATGGGGAGTGTTTGTGAAATGGTGCCATCAGGCTCATATCGACCCGGTTGCTTGCACCGTGTTGGATGTTCTGAGTTTCCTGCAGTACAGGCTGGATAGTGGATCGTTAGCCTCGACACTGAAAGTCTATGTAGCAGCCATTGCCGCGTTCCGTTCCCCGCACGGCGGCCAGTCGATCGGCAGGGACCCCATGGTGGTGAGTTTTCTTAAGGGAGCGAGAAGGCTACACCCTCCGAGGCCACCTTCAGTTCCGCCTTGGGACCTAGAGGTGGTATTAAGAGCTCTTTCTCAGCCACCTTTTGAGCCTTTAACATCCGTGGGTTTGAAGGAGCTGTCTCTTAAAACTGCACTTCTTCTTGCACTCGCGTCAGCTAAGCGCATAGGGGATTTGCACGCCTTTTCTGTGGACAGTGACTGTATTCGCTTCGGACCCGGTGACTGCAGCGTCACTCTCCGGCCGAGAATGGGATATGTGCCTAAATCACTTTCTACCCCCTTCAAGACACAGACTATTTCTCTGTCTGCCTTGTCTTCCGAGTCAACAGCCTCACGTGAAGCAGATGCTCAGACTTCGGTGTGCCCTGTCAGGGCTTTGAGGATTTACATCGACCGTTCGGCCGGCTTTCGACAATCTGACCAACTATTCGTATGCTACGGTGGTTGTGCGAGAGGCCGGGCCGTGTCAAAACAGAGGCTTTCCCACTGGATCGTAGACGCTATTATGGCTGTTTATACGAGCCAAGGTTTGGAATGTCCTTTACACATTAGGGGGCATTCAACAAGGGCTATTGCTTCCTCGTGGGCTTGGTCGAGAGGTATGTCTATTCGAGATATATGCGTTGCAGCCGGCTGGTCTTCAGAGAATACTTTCGCCAGGTTTTACAAGCTGGACGTTCAGTCCTTTGCCTCTCAGGTGCTGTCGGTGAGTGGCTGATGCATGTTTGCTACATTGTTATGTGTGTGCCGCTGTCTCGTACAGTAGGTTATTGCTCTGCATGACCCTCTTACTAATACGGTTGTTCTGCCCTGTACTCAGTGCAGATTCCTGTATTCGTGTTGATTTTCTAGTGATACCATTATCATGCTAGGTTGTGGTTGCTGCTACACAGCTTCTGTGCAGTTCCTTAATGTTCGTTGTGCAAGTTTGCCCTGTTTTTCAGCGCAGCCAACGTTATTTCTATCCAGATATGCAAATTTGTATACCTTTGGGTTAGACGCTCATTGGCTTACAGCCACCTATCAGCTGTGAGCTCGCCTACAGCATCACTATTGGTGGGAAGTATGTATGTGCGTATTCTATCTGCTGTGTTGTGGGGTAAGGCTTCGTAGCCTCTCTCACGGCGGGATTTAATATCGTTCCCATAACGGAGAAATCTCCGTGATGTCTCGTGACAGCTCGAAAGGGAATGCTCCGGTTACTATGGTAACCTCGGTTCCCTGAGAGCGGGAACGAGACATCACGGTAGTCGCCGTGTTCGCTGCTCCTCAGCTTACGGTGTTCAGTTTCCGATTATGATATAATTGTCGCGGGCATCGCATTTATACTGTCTCGAGCTCGTCATATTTGCATGCTTTGCAACAATTGGCCAGTCATTTGACTGGCGTGAGCCAATAGGACTTCAGGAAAGGTTGAAGGGAAGGAGTTCCCATAACGGAGAAATCTCCGTGATGTCTCGTTCCCGCTCTCAGGGAACCGAGGTTACCATAGTAACCGGAGGGTTTTCAATATATAATTCATATTAATGCAGATTTTTTTAAATGTTTTATTTAAAAAATTTAAATCTTGAATCAATACTTCCACTCAAATGGATTAATGATGCTGAAAATTCAACTTTTAAAAATCACAGGAATAAATTATATTTAATATATTCCAGGGATAGGCAACGTCGCTCCTGGAGTGCTGATGTCCTGCAAAATTCAGCTCCAACCTAATCAAACACACCTGAACAAGCTAATCAAGGTCTTCATGATCAGGCAGGTGAGGTTTTTTTCAGGGTTAGAGCACCTCCAGGACAATATATTTAAATAGAAGGTTTATTTCAAGTTTTAATACATCAGAATATTACTGGTTTTACAACACAAGGAAGAGATAAGTAAATAAAAAATCTAGCACATCCGAATGTTAAAAAAAAGTCTCTGTAATTGTCTATCGAGTGTTTTCCACAGATGGCAATTCCCCCCATATTTATATATACATGTGTGTGTGTGTGTGTGTGTGTGTGTGCATGTTTATGTGGTTTATGAGGACAGAGATTAGTATAATGACATGGGTATGACCGGTATTATAAGGAGAAGATTTTTGAGGACATTTTCAGTGTCCCCATAATTCAAAACGCTTATAAATCATACAGAGTGAGTTTTTTGGGGGAAAGTTTAAATACACAGTCTCCTGTGAGGGCTAAGTTTAGGTGTAGGGCAATATCACATACAGTTTGTACAGTATAAAAACCATTACGCCTATGGGATGTCCCCACTTTTCACAAAAACGAACGTGTGTGTGTGTGTGTGTGTGTGTGTGTGTGTGTGTGTGTGTGTGTGTGTGTGTGTGTGTGTGTGTGAAAATAGCGATTTCCTGGCAACAGATATAAACAAAGCAGCCCTGAGCTCATAAATGCTAACGTTACTTTAAATTAAAATGACAACGAAACTTTCCGATGACAATCGGTTACCTTCAAAGATACATTCATATAAAACCGCCCCACCACAAATAAATCAAAATACTGTGTCGTTATTGTGAATAAGAACATATTGAGTGATTTGATAGTTTACTTGCCAATTCAGTAGCCTAACGTTGAACTCACCTGATTGATGAAGAGCCTCCGCTATCGATCGCCAACATTTATCTTTTTTTATTCTGTCGTGGTAGTCCCTCGATGAAACATCATAAAGGCAAGCATATTGTTGCCATAGCTCCACAAAGCTTTCTTCCATGTCATAAGTCCACCTAGCAGCACAGTCATCTCTCTTTCGTTTTGCCCTGTTTAAAAGCTGTGTACTGAAGAGATTCTGTGCTCCTATTGGTCAGCGTCACCCATGTGACGCAAGCCGTCGTGGAAGACGAAAAAAAAATTAAACATGCTAGACTTTCTATGTTTACGTCTTAAAGCATCGCAGACATGACATCGGTTGTCGCGCACTATGACACACTACACGAGATGAAACGATTGAATCTTGTGTCCCGACACCAACCTACGACAAACAAATCGTCCCAAAATCGGGCTAAAATCGTGTAATCTGACCGAGGCTTTACGCGCGGTTTTTACGGCGTTTGCTATCAGGACGGCGTATTTGACGGCGCTAATACTGCTTTAAACGCCGTCAAAAACGGCGTTTTGTATGTAAACGCGATCTATCTATAGCGTAATTCTGAACCTTTTGGCTTGCCATACTTATCGCCTAACGGCGCTTATTTAACGCCTTGCGGCGTTATGAAAACGGCGTTTTAATAATCACATGGCGGTGAAAACCAGGCGAATTCTGAACCTTTTGGCTTTCCATACTCTGCTCTCATTCTGCTCAGTTACCGCTCATGATCACCGGAAAAGCAGTTTGCTCAAATAACGCGCCGACAAGAAAGGTCTATGTAACATTAGTATACTTGTTCCTGTTTGCAGTAGAGCTGCTGTGCTGTGAAATCTCCTTAAACTGATCTGCTCCCACTATTCTCTGCTCACATTAGCTGTTAATACAGGTTTACTTGATGTTTCTTTTCACAGAATCATAATTTCTATTAATTTCCCACTGATAGTGCGTGATCATATTAATGTATGAATGGATGGCAGAGACGCCCGTTTTCCTTTAGCGCACACACACTGAAGCGCTCGTGACGTCTCAATGAGGACATAAACACGTGAACAACATCTGCAGAACTGCTCTGAGAGTAACTTCATGAGCGTTTCACCGTTTCATTTGAGTAAAACAGTTTCATATCCTCATATCATATACACACAGAAATGTAAAGGTATTCACGGCAACCCGTCAAAATAAAAGTCCGTTTTTTTAAATAAATATTTGTTCAGCAGAATGTATATAACACTACTACTAAAAATATGAAAACTACTAAAATTATGAAAACTAATTTTTTTAAGGAATGATCACACATTTCCAACATGTTTTAATTTTAATAGTAAATTCCCTTTGTTTGCAAAAAAGTGTAAAATGTAAAGATAAATTAGATAAATTGATGTTTTATGCCTTCATTTGATAACCAGATACACAACACAGAATTTCTGAGGAAAAATTAACATTTCATGAGGCTATTTTAAAAAACAAATAACAATAAAATATTAAGTGAGAGAAAATAAAACATAACTTTACAGTTATTTTCTTCAATCATATAATTATTATAACAGCTAAAATACATTGCATGTAAAAAGTGTTGAAGGGTACATTGTGTGCACATGATCAGGATGGTACCACCTCCGCTGCATTTTGAGAAAGAAAAAACCCTGTTTGCAGGACTATACACTATTTGGATAATTAGTCAAAAACAACAACAGTTATGTCTGATTCTGTTGCATAGAACTGAATAAAAATAATACATTGATATTTAATATTAATATATTTTCTGTCCAATTTTCTTTCAATAAATGTGTGGTTATTTTATTGTTTTTTTTTTTATTCAGTGTCATTAAAATAGAGTTAAATTAAAAGTCTTACAAAATGACTTTCTAGTATTTAATAAAATAAATAATTATTACAAAGCATTTTCTGTTTTCGACCAAGCACCTCCAGAATTCTCTGTTTCGGCCCAGAATTTTAATATCGGGGCATCCCTACCATTTACTGTAACTACATCCAACTACAACAACAGAGCACTGTTTGCAACCATATGCTCCTTTAAACTACCATACACACACACACACGCATACACACATTTAACATTGTTTCACTGTTACTTGCTTTAATGGCGGATTTGTGTCTACCTTTGTGTGCAGGTGAGGACACGTTCGAGCTGCATTCGGTGGAGCTGGAGGCCGTGGAGAGACGGATCCACGAGCTGCTTGGGAAACAAGCCCAGCTGAGGAAACGGAAAGCAACGCTGGAAACATCTCGGGCTGACGCTCATAAGTCCGGGGTAAGTATGCAGCGCTCTGCTAACACTCCCACCAGCTCTACTCCGTGTGTTTCTCTGCACAGGCCCCGTGCACCCGGGACGCAATCGTCACAGATGGCCTTCACTCCGGCGCCGGGAAACCACGGACCCTGGGTGCAGCAGCGGAAGACGCGATCCAGGCCCCGGTCGACAACTTCTCCCCCTCCGGTCTTCGACATCTCATCCCAGAACCGCTTCGCCCCTCTCTGCGAGACTGATCACGACGCTGTGGTCATCGGAGACTCAATCGTCCGGCATGTCCGTGCTACGTTAGCTAAAGGTAAAGTGCACACTCATTGTCTCCCTGGTGCTCGTGTTCTTGATGTTTCTGTGCAGATACCCGCGATCCTGAAGGATGACGAGAGCGTTGCAGCTGTTGTGATTCTCGCGGGGGCTAACGACACCAAGCTGCGGCAGACGGAGACACTGAAGAGGGACTTCAGGAGCCTGATCGAGACGGTATGCAGCACATCGCCCGCGGCGACGATCATCGTGTCAGGACCTCTTCCCACGTATCGACGAGGACATGAAAAGTTCAGTGGACTGTTTGCTTTAAATGAATGGTTGTTTTCATGGTGTACAGAGCAGAAAATACTCTTTGTTAATAATTGGAATCTTTTCTGGGAGCGTCCTAGGCTATTTCGTGCTGATGGCCTGCACCCCAGCAGAGTCGGTGCGGAACTCCTGTCGGACAACATCACCAGAACGCTACGCTCTATCTGACTAGTAAGCCAATTCTCCAATAACAGCTATGATGACTTTTGTTCTACCCACTTAAATGATAAAGGTACTTGCAGTGTCCAATCTATACAGACTGTGTCTGTTCCCCGAATAGTGAGTTCAAAATATAAATTTAATGCAGGATCTAGAACAATCTGATCGTGATTAAACCAGAAAAATTCAAATTAAATGAACAAAAACAATTTTTAAAACTTGGGCTCCTAAATATCCGATCACTCACACCGAAAGCAGTTATTGTAAATGAAATAATCACAGATAATAGTTTTGATGTACTCTGTCTGACTGAAACCTGGCTTAAAACAAATGATTATTTTGGTCTAAATGAATCTACTCCACCAAGCTACTGTTATAAGCATGAGCCTCGTCAGACTGGTCGTGGCGGCAGTGTCGCAACAATATATAGTGATATTCTCAATGTGACTCAGAAAACAAGATACAGGTTTGACTCATTCGAAATACTTATGCTCAATGTTAAACTGTTAGATAAGCAAAATAAATCTGTCCTATCTCTTGCTCTGGCTACTGTGTATAGACCACCATGGCCATATACAGATTTTCTAAGAGAATTTGCAGATTTCCTTTCAGACCTATTGGTTAATGTTGATAAAGCACTAATTGTTGGAGATTTTAACATTCACGTTGATAATACAAATGATGCATTAGGACTTGCGTTTACTGACCTAATAAACTCTTTTGGTGTCAAGCAAAATGTCACCGGGCCGACACATCGTTTTAATCATACGCTAGATTTAATAATATCGCATGGAATTGATCTAACTGATATAGATATCATACCTCAAAGTGATGATGTTACTGACCATTTCCTTGTATCATGCATGCTGCATATTACTGATATTAACTATATGGCTCCGCGTTATCATCCAGGCAGTATTATTATTCCAGCCACTAAATACAGATTCACAAATAACCTGCCTGATTTATCTCAACTGCTCTGTGTACCCATAAATACAGATGAACTAGACACAATTACTAGCAACATGGGAACTATCTTCTCTAATACGTTAGAAACTGTTGCCCCCATCAAATTAAAAAAGGTTAGAGAAAAAAGTGCTGCGCCATGGTACAGCAGTTATACCCATTCTCTCAAGAAAGAAACTCATATTCTTGAGCGCAAATGGAGAAAAACTAACTTGGAAGTCTTTAGAATTGCATGGAAAAACAGTATGTCCAGCTATAGACAGGCTCTAAAAACTGCAAGAACCGAGTATATCCGCAAACTCATAGATAATCACCAAAACAATCCAAGGTTTTTATTTAGCACAGTGGCTATATTAACAAATAAACAGATGTCACCCGAACTAAATATTCCCTCACAGTTTAATAGTAATGACTTTATGAATTTCTTTACTGATAAAATAGATAATATCAGAAATACAATAACAAATGTAGATTCTACAGCGTCTAGTACTTCAGCTTCATTCATCGCACCCAAAGAAAAACTTCATTGCTTTACAACTATAGGACAGGATGAGCTAAATAAACTTATCACTGCATCTAAACCAACAACATGTTTATTAGATCCTGTACCCACTAAACTATTGAAAGAGTTGTTACCTGTAGCAGGAGAACCGCTTCTCAATATTATTAACTCCTCGTTATCTTTAGGTCACATCCCAAAACCATTTAAGCTGGCAGTTATTAAGCCTCTTATTAAGAAACCAAAATTAGATCCTTGTGAACTGGCAAATTACAGACCCATCTCAAATCTTCCGTTTATGTCGAAAATATTAGAAAAAGTAGTGTCTGCTCAACTGTGCTCCTTTTTGCTAAAAAATGATATCTATGAAGAATTTCAGTCAGGTTTTAGGCCCCGCCATAGCACAGAAACTGCACTTGTTAAAATTACAAATGACTTGCTTCTTGCGTCAGACAAAGGCTGCATCTCGTTGCTAGTTTTACTTGATCTTAGTGCTGCGTTCGACACTATAGATCATGACATACTGATAGATCGTTTACAAAACTATACAGGTATTCAAGGGCAGGCTCTAAGATGGTTTAGATCCTACCAGTCCGATCGCTACCATTTTGTTTATTTAAATGGGGAGGCATCTCAATTATCACCAGTAAAGTATGGAGTACCACAAGGATCTGTCCTAGGTCCTCTATTATTTTCATTATATATGTTGCCCCTTGGTAATATTATTAGAAAATACGGGATTAGTTTCCATTGTTATGCTGATGACACTCAACTATATATCTCAACAAGACCAGATGAAACCTCTAAAATATCTAAGCTAACAGAGTGTGTTAAAAATATAAAAGATTGGATGACCAGTAATTTTCTCCTATTAAATTCAGATAAGACAGAGATATTAATTATTGGACCTAAAAACAGGACACAGAATCTCTTGGATTACAATTTGAAACTAGACGGATGTAATGTTACTTCCTCTACAGTTAAAAATCTGGGTGTTATATTAGACAGCAACCTATCTTTTGAAAATCATATTTCCAATGTTACAAAAACAGTATTCTTCCATCTTAGAAACATTTCCAAGCTACGGAACACGTTAAGTGTTTCTAATGCAGAAAAGTTAGTTCATGCATTCATGACCTCTAGACTGGATTATTGTAATGCACTGCTAGGTGGTTGTCCTGCATCTTCAATAAACAAGCTACAGATAGTACAAAATGCTGCGGCTAGAGTCCTTACCAGGTCAAGAAAATATGATCATATTACTCCAATTTTACAGTCTCTGCACTGGCTACCTATTAAGTTTCGTATCAGTTACAAAATATTATTACTTGCCTATAAGGCCCTAAATGATTTAGCTCCTGCGTACCTAACTAATCTTCTATCACGCTACAATCCAACCCGCTCCCTAAGGTCGCAAAACTCTGGACTCTTGGTAGTACCTAGGATAGCAAAGTCCACTAAAGGAGGTAGAACTTTTTCATATCTGGCTCCTAAACTCTGGAATAGCCTTCCTGATAATGTTCGGGGTTCAGACACACTCTCTCTGTTTAAATCTAGATTAAAGACGCATCTCTTTAGCCAAGCATTCATATAATTCATCTCACAATCTTGTACTTCAGCTATGTCTGATCAAATGCAAATTATTATGCTTTAGCTTGGGTTATACTGATAATTTCATCCAGGGTTATCCCTGGATGGAACAACTGCTACGCTAATTGTCTTACTGTTTCTATGTTTCTGCCACGGGATTAACATCCCGTGGTAGCTAGGAATTAAACAAGCTTCAGTCTGGATCCAACCCTTAAACGATCTGAGATGAACGAACACCTGAGAAGAGACGATGACAACCCCTCGGAGGACCTCAGAGGAAGCCAACCATCAGCGATTATACTGACTTAACCAAAGTCTGCCATAAATGGAGGATCAGCACCTGGAGACAACCTCTACAGCCATGACCGTCAGCGGAGTCTAGGACACATAGATGAGCCCCAGAGACAGATCTCCAGTGAGGACCTCGTAGGCCTGTCGCGATAGTCGATATATCGACTTATCGCACGATATATGATATGAGCGCGATCATTTTTGGTGCCGCGATATATTGCGAATGATTTTTTTTTTATAATAAAAAATAATTATTATATTAATTTTGACATAAAAATGAATATCACCAACATTTTAGTCAATCGCGCTACCTCTGTCATCTCGTCTGCTCTCTGTGGCGGAGGCGGGGCTTAGGCAGCGTCTCCCCCACACACACGCACACAGAGCGGACAGCGACAGGTGAAGAGAAGGCGTGAACCCACTGCGTTATAAAGTGTTTCGTGACAACTACAGCCAGTTAGGAAGAACAAGTCCCAATGGACCGCAATCTTCAGCTCCGGTGTGGGAACACTTTTGCTTTAAGCCGAATGAGAGGAGAGCCAATTAACGTGAATGAGCCGGTATGTCGACTTTGTTTAAAAACAGTGGCAACGAAAAGAGGCAATACAACTAACCTAAAATCTCACTTAAAACATAACCATCCCACCCAGTTTTTCAATCTGGGAACAACAACCGCAGCTGGAGCTGGAGAGGGGTCTTCCAGACAGTTATCTGTTACAGATGCCTTTTCCCGACAGTGTAAATATAAACGTGACAGCACGAAATGGCGCACACTCACAGATTGCGTAACTCGCTATATAGCCAAAGAGATGCAGCCATTAAACACGGTCGAAAAACCAGCTTTTAAAAATATGCTGCAAACTTTTTTATTCTTAAGAATAAAATGTTCTTTGAAAGAGTGCACTTGCATTATTATGCTATTATATTGTCATACTGTAATTATATAATCAGTGTAATAAAATTGTCTTAAAATGACAATAATATCGTTTATCGCAATTCATTTTGGTGCAATATATCGCACAACAAAAAGTAGTTATCGTGACAGCCCTAGGACCTCGTCACCTAGACATCCATCGGGGAAAGACCCCTGGAACCAGTGGACCACTTACACTCTGACTTTGCTGCAGTTGGAACAAACTACTGATTCGTCTGGCCGGAGGGGAACTGGCCGCCCGACTGAGCCTGGTTTCTCCCAAGGTTTTTTCTCCATTCTGTCACCGATGGAGTTTTGGTTCCTTGCCGCTGTCGCCTCTGGCTTGCTTAGTTGGGGACACTTCATTTCCAGCACAATCATCGACTTGATTGCACAGATATTATTTAAACTGAACTGAGCTGGACAATGCCATTACTAAATTCAATAATGAAATGCATTCAGCTGATAATTGAGTGTTAAATCTAGTCATTTTACATTATTGACACAATTTGCCTATTTTGATATTGTGCAGTGCTTTGTTACAATTTGTATTGTTAAAAGCACTATATAAATAAAGGTGACTTGGCTTGACACACACACACACAAGTATGCAGAGAGACATTTAAGATGGTTTATTCTTTATAAAAATGTGTTAATGTTATGTGTATGGACTCTTGTTTTTGTTCCACATTAGCTCCCTGTTCACTAATTTTTGCCTCTTACAAAAAGGACAATTCTTCTAAGAAGACCGTAAAGGCTTGTGTCATGCTTGAGCTTTAGTTAGGATCAAAGTTGGAAGTTAAGTTGCAAAATTTTTAGGTTTTATTATTTTTTTAATACTATTATTTTGATTTATGTCTTAGTTTTAGTTTGTACTATGTTTACATTATTTGTATTTGCTTTTTTATGTAATATGCCAATTAAATGCACTAAATGGGTTTAGTTTTCAGTTATTAATATATGCTATTTCAGCAATAAAAAAATATAATTTTTCTAAAAAGGAAACAAAGTACTTGTTCATTTGAAGAGACCTGTCTTATTTTCTCTTGTATATTTAGGATTGCTCTTTAAAAAGAAAAAGTAGTTTTTATCCGATTAATCGATGGAATTTTTGGTAGAATACTCAATTACTAAAATATTTGATAGCTACAGCCCTACTTAATATTAACTTCTTATATATTGAACTGTTGTATTAAATCAATATCACATTTGCAAACTCCCTTAATAATCTTGGAAAGCTGTCACTCTCAGTTTATCGTGATCTGTGGGGTCACAGAAAACGGTCAATAAGAGATTGTGTGAGTGAGTTCTTTTTCACTTTATTTGAGCAAGACTCAAAAGCACGTGCAAATGATACATTGCGTCATCTGTCATCACGTTATAAACACAGAACATTATAAACACTGTCACTATGATGTTACTGAGAAGCTGCAGTCGTGGTGGGGATGATTTTTGGTGTGGTGGCCCGCCACGGCTGAATGAATGTAGCGGAAACACTGATAGAGTTAGTGTGAGTGTCCCACTTCAGGTCCTGAAGTTATATCAGGTCCATTATATTAGGGCAGCCCCCCTAATATAATGTCAGGGGAAAAACTAGCGCATTAGCATCAGTGATTCGTCCGCTCCTTCCCGAGTTACTGTCATTACCGTTAGTTACTACAGCCTACAGTTTGCAGTTTGCTAGCTAGCTATGACTTCGTCACGTTAATACCTGGTTTGCGATAATTTACAAAACAACTGAGCTCGGTCTCCTTATTTAAATTAAGCTGCTAGAGGAAGACAGTTGAGAGAGTTGGCCGCTTTCCCATGAGTGGGCGTGGTTTCAGTGCCGCTAGAAAATACGGCTTATTTTTTCAAGATTTTGATGCCTTTATTTACTTGTAATTTTTTTAGCATTCAAATTTGGCTGGGTGGCTAATAACACATTTTTCTGTGGTGTGACAAACTCAGAACACACATGTAATATCGACTTAGGAATGGGCATTTTTGGCAATTTCTTATTTCGATCATCGACAGGTTTCAAAAACGATTAAACGGGTGCTTGGGGGACGGGGCGTGTAAGCGGGGGGCGGGGCATGGCCGTTATGGAAGTAATGAAAATATCTGAAGACTGTTATGAAAATGAATGTTAAAAATAAAAATATTACATGATGAAAACATGTCTATAAAAACATAAACACATGATTAGAACACTGTTAGAGTATGATTATGATACAGCAATGTTATTAAAAAAGAAGCATCTAAAAACAAATCGCTGCCTGACGCCCGTTTAGCGTGAGCGGCGTGTGAGCGGCGCAGAAGCAGTGCGTATGCAGAGCAGGAGCAGCGCGCGCCCATTGCCCTTTCACACCTGTAGCGTTTGCAGCGCGCGGCTGAACAGCGTCTTCTGTACAGAATGGGCAAATTCGAATCTAATTTTAAATACAGTTGGTTTTGATTTATTATTAGAATAGTTTATATTACTGTATTTGTTTTATTTACACTGTACATGTGCATCTGTGTTTATGTGCAGTACGTATTGTAGATAGAAGAAAGGCAATTGCGCTGTATTTGTTACTACGGAGATTACGAAGAAGGATACGACGTAGATTTTGGGTGCACCCAGGCAACGGAACAGCAAAAAACAATAACTGACCATAGCAGAAATGTTATAGTTATTTTATACATTGTGTTTATATTGAATATGGTCAATATTTCAAAGGTTTGTACTTGTAACCAGAAGTTTCTTTTTGCACATATATACTGTAAGCTGCTGTTCTTTATGTTTGTTTGTATTGATTGTTATTTACAGATTGTACAAAGTTGTACTGATTGGACAGATTGTACTTTTTGTCTTTCAATACAAAAAAAACCCCATTAAAAATGACGTACCATCTGCCAACGCAAAATGACTAGTCCTTTGTAAAAAAAACACACATTAATTATAGGAGAATGACATGCCTTTGAAGTTTTGGTCAAAATATTACATCTACAATGTTGACATATTTTGCATCTTTATTCAACATTTAACATTTATTAGCAAACCTCTTCATAATGCCTGCTGACGAACGCTTATTTAATAATGAAGCTATATCTGATAAACATACTCATAAACAGCAGATTTACAAGCAATCTCCATGCTAACATCTTCAACATGCATCGTAAATGTCTTTATTAACACTATATGTAAACGTTTTAATAGGGATATTAGCAAACACACGAAAAACACACTTTCAAACAAGTCACCCACATCATAGACTTATTTGGTGTAGCTACATGTGTAATATTTTTGTGACGTATTGAATATGTATTTATTCGTTTGTCACTTCGTGTATTATCAAATGATCAATCCACTGCCTCCCATGCCTTTTCTTTGGCTTGTAAGTCCTTATACATACAATTTTTTGGGTCATAAATAACTTTTAGTTTTTCCACTTCTACGATGAGACGAGTGTCGTCCATTAGGTCATCTTCCAAGTGTACTCTGAAGACCCATTGGCATAAAGTCAGCTTCACCTCACGCCGGTTTCACGCCGGCTTCACACTGCAAGCGTAAGCAGGGCGTAAGCAGCGCAGAAGCGGTGCGTATGCAGAGCAGGAGCAGCGCGCGCCCATTGCCCTTTCACACCGGTAGCGTTTGCAGCGCGCGGCTGAACAGCGTCTTCTGTACAGAATGGGCAAATTCGAATCTAATTTTAAATACAATTGGTCTTGATTTATTAGAATAGTTTATATTACTGTATTTGTTTTATTTACACTGTACATGTGCATCTGTGTTTATGTGCAGTACGTATTGTAGATAGAAGAAAGGCAATTGCGCTGTATTTGTTACTACGGAGATTACGAAGAAGGATACGACGTAGATTTTGGGTGCCCCCAGGCAACGGAACAGCAAAAAACAATAACTGACCATAGCAGAAATGTTATAGCTATTTTATACATAGTGTTTATATTGAATATGGTCAATATTTTAAAGGTTTGTAGTACTTGTAACCAGAAGTTTCTTTTTGCACATATATACTGTTAGCTGCTGTTCTTTATGTTTGTTTGTATTGATTGTTATTTACAGATTGTAAAAAGTTGTACTGATTGGACAGATTGTACTTTTTGTCTTTCAAAAAAAAAAAACATAAAAAAATTACGTACCATCTGCCAACGCAAAATGACTAGTCCTTTGTAAAAAAAACACTTATAGGAGAATGACATGCCTTTGAAGTTTTGGTCAAAAGATTACATCTACAATGTTGACATATTTTGCATCTTTATTCAACATTTAACATTTATTAACAAACCTCTTCATAATGCCTGCTGACGAACGCTTATTTAATAATGAAGCAATATCTGATAAACATAAATCATAAATAGCAGATTTACAAGCAATCTCCATGCTAACATCTTCAACATGCATCGTAAATGTCTTTATTAACAATATGTGTAAACGTTTTAATAGGGATATTAGCAAACACACGAAAAACACACTTTCAAACAAGTCACCCACATCATAGACTTATTTGGTGTAGCTACATGTGTAATATTTATATGACGTATTTGAATATGTATTTATTCGTTTGTCACTTCGTGTATTATCAAATGATCAATCCACTGCATCCCATGCCTTTTCTTTGGCTTGTAAGTCCTTATACATTTAATTTTTTTGGGTCATAAATAACTTTTTGTTTTTCCACTTCTACGATGAGACGAGTGTCGTCCATTAGGTCATCTTCCAAGTGTACTCTGAAGACCCCCGTCTGGCTACACCGGGCGCTGTCACGTGCGTTTGTTGATGATGCCTGTTGTCAGCATGACATCTGCTTCTATGCCAACATATAGGCCTATAAACTACACAATATATTTTACAACTTGCTACGAAATTGTTGAACTTCATGGTAACTGTTTAAAATACATTACATCCCATTTACAAACTTTAAATATGTTTTTTTTTTTTGAGTGTCGATCATAAATAATGTCCTGTCACTTTAATTGAGCGTAAGCAGCGCAGCAAAAATAGACTCGGCGCCGAAACGATCGCGGCACTGCCGCTTCTGCTCTGCTCCTGCTACGCGCTGCCGCGCCGCCCCTGCGTGCTGTGTGAACGCTCTCATCCATTAACATGGGCGCCGAAAAAAATACGCCCTGCTTACGCTTGCAGTGTGAAACCGGCGTCACACTGCAAGCGTAAGCAGGGCGTAAGCAGCGCGTATTTTTTATGGACATTATGGACATTATTTATGATCAACACTAAAAAAAAAACATATTTAAAGTTTGTAAATGGGATGTAATGTATTTTAAACAGTTACCATGAAGTTCAACAATTTCGTAGCAAGTTGTAATATATATTGTGTAGTTTATAGGCCTATATTGGCATAGAAGCAGATGTCATGCTGACAACAGGCATCATCAACAAACGCACGTGACAGCGCCCGGTGTTGCCAGACGGGGTTCTTCACTGCGGTCAAGCCAGCCGCACTTTGAAAAACACGGTCAAGACAGCCGCACTTTTTTTTTGGTTGGCGCGTCTAATCAAGGTTAATAAAGGTTAATATTAATGTTGTTATTCAAATAAAGGTCCCCATGACGTCCCCTAAACGGCCTCTGCGAACGTCCCCCGGACGTCAGCGTGTAGGGTCCCCTTAACGTCCAGCGGACGTTCGCAAAGACGTCCTCCGGACGTTCATGGGGACGTTCACAGGACGTGCAGCGGCCATTCGGGACGTTTAGGGGACTTTCGCTTTAAGTCCTCTGAATGTCATTTTATTTTACTTTTAGGCTAACCAAAGAAAACGCTCCGGTTACTATGGTAACCTCAGTTCCCTGAGAGCGGGAACGAGACATCACGGAGATTTCTCCGTTATGGGAACTCCTTCCCTTCAACTTTTCCTGAAGTCCTATTGGCTCACGCCAGTCAAATGACTGGCCAATTGTCGCAAAGCATGCAAATATGACGAGCTCGAGACAGTATAAATGCGATGCCCGCGACAATTATATCAGAATCGGATACTGAACACCGTAAGCTGAGGAGTAGCGAACACTTCGTCTACCGTGATGTCTCGTTCCCGCTCTCAGGGAACCGAGGTTACCATAGTAACCGGAGCGTTCCCTATCGAGCTGTCACGAGACATCACGGAGATTTCTCCGTTATGGGAACGATATTAAATCCCGCCGTGAGAGAGGCTACGAAGCCCTACCCCACAACACAGCAGATAGAATACGCACGTAGATACTTCCCACAATAGTAACGCTGTAGGCGAGCTCACCGCTGATAGGTGGCTGTAAGCCAATGAGCGTCTAACCCAAAGGTATACAAATTTGCATATCTGGATAGAAATAACGTTGGCTGCGCTGAAACAGGGCAACTTGCACAACGAGCATAAGGAACTGCACAGACTGTATAGCATGACCCCAACCTAGCATGATAAAAGTATCACTAGATAAAACAACACAAATACAGGAATCTGCACTGAGCACAGGGCAGAACAACCGTATTAGTAAAAGGGTATGCAGAGCAAACAATGTAGTAAACATGCATCAGCCACTTACCGACAGCACCTGGGAGGCAAAAGACTGAACGTCCAGCCTGTAAAACCTGGCGAAAGTATTCTCAGAAGACCAGCCGGCTGCAACACATATATCTTGAATAGACATACCTCTCGACCAAGCCCACGAGGAAGCCATAGCCCTCGTTGAATGCCCCCTAATGTGTAAAGGACATTCCAAACCTTGGTTCGTATACGCAGCCGTAATAGCGTCTACGATCCAGTGGGAGAGCCTCTGTTTAGACACAGCACGGCCTCTCGCACAACCACCATAGCATACAAATAGCTGGTTAGATTGTCGAAAGCTCGCCGAACGGTCGATGTAAATCCTCAAAGCCCTGACAGGGCACACCGAAGTCTGAGCATCTGCTTCACTCGAGGCTGCTGACTCGGAAGACAAGGCAGACAGAGAAACAGTCTGTATCTTGAAGGGGGTAGAAAGTGATTTAGGTACATACCCCATTCTCGGCCGGAGAGTGACGCTGCAGTCACCGGGTCCAAAGCGAATACAGTCACTGTCCACAGAAAAGGCGTGCAAATCTCCTATGCGCTTGGCTGACGCGAGTGCAAGAAGGAGTGCAGTTTTGAGAGACAGCTCCTTCAAACCCACTGATGATAACGGCTCAAAAGGTGGCTGAGAGAGAGCTCTTAATACCACCTCTAGGTCCCAAGGCGGAACCGAAGGTGGCCTCGGAGGGTGTAGCCTTCTCGCTCCCTTAAGAAAACTCACCACCATGGGGTCTCTGCCGATCGACTGGCCGCCCTGCGGAGAACGGAACGCGGCAATGGCCGCCACATAGACTTTTAGTGTCGAGGGTAACGATCCACTATCCAGCCTGTACTGCAGGAAACTCAGAACATCCAACACGGTGCAAACAACCGGGTCGATGTGAGCCTGATGGCACCATTTCACAAACACTCCCCATTTTAAGGCATACAACCGTCTTGTAGAGGGTGCTCGCGCTTCCGTGAGTGTGTCGATCACACGAGCCTGCAATGCATCTAGCTCCCCTGACAACCCTGAAGCAACCACACATGAAGGTTCCATAGTTCTGGGTTCGGGTGCCACACCGAGCCGTCCACCTGAGATAACATGTCCTTCCTGACCGGAATCGGCCAGGGGGGGGGCTATCAGCAGCTCTGTCAGGTCCGGAAACCAAGGCTGGTTCGGCCAGTTCGGAGCTATGAGTATGACGGACGCTCGCTCCTCCCTGATCTTGCATAACACCAGAGGCAATATCTTGATCGGAGGAAACGCATAAAGCCTGGCTGTCGGCCAGCGCGCTGTGAGCGCGTCCCCTTCCAACGGGGAGTGGGACAGAGAGAAGAACGACGGGCAGTGTGCATTCTCGCTCGTAGTGAATAAATCCACTTCTGCTTCCCCGTAGAGGTTCCAAATCATCCGAACCGACTCGGGGTGTAACCTCCATTCCCCTTGAGGAATTCTCCTCCTTGAAAGCATGTCCGCCCCGCGATTCAAAAGACCGGGGATGTGCGTTGCTCTGATGGATAGAAGGCGAGAATCCGCCCATAGCAGTAACATCGCTGCCTGCTTGCACAAAGCCTTTGAACGGACGCCGCCCTGGCGATTTATGTACGAGACTACAGACGTGTTGTCGGTGCGAATCAGTACATGCTGCCGTTCCAGTTGTGTTTGAAACTCCTTCAGAGCTAAAAAGACTGCTTCCAATTCCAATCGGTTTATGTGCCACCGGATCTGAGGCTCTGACCACTGCCCCGAAGCTGGCATCCCCTCGCACACCGCTCCCCAGCCGAGCGTCGATGCGTCTGTTGTGACCACCACGCGTGAGGTCACCAACCCCAGGGGGGCTCCCCGGCTGAAGAAATTCGGGTTGCGCCACGGAGCCAGAGCTTCGATGCAGCCGCGGGTGACCGCGATACTCAAACGTCCCGAGGTCCATGCTGTCCAGGGGACTCGAGTTTTCAGCCACAGCTGCAGTGGTCGCATGTGTAATAAGCCCAGATGACACACTGCCGAAGCTGACGCCATGAGTCCCAGTAGTCTCTGAAATTCTTTCAAATGAACAGAGCTGCCTTCTCTGAAATGGTGCAGGTAAGACAAAATGGCCGCCACGCGCTCTCGCGAGAGGCGGGCTCTCATTTCTAGGGAGTCCATGCAAACTCCCAAATACATAATGGACTGACTCGGGGCGAGAATGCTCTTTCGCCTGTTCACACATAGCCCTAGGGACTCCAGGTGAATAAGCAGCGAGTCTATATGGCTGAGTAGCGTGTCCCGGGACTGAGCTAAAATCAGCCAATCGTCCAGATAATTTAGGATGCGCATCCCGCTCGCTCTGAGGGGGGAAAGTGCTGCATCCACGCACTTTGAAAATGTGCGCGGGGCCAAAGCCAGCCCGAACGGGAGAACAGAGTATTGGTACGCTGTGTTCTCGAAAGCAAACCTCAGAAACCGTCTGTGATGCGGCGCTATCTGAATGTGAAAGTACGCGTCCTTCAAATCCACGGACGCAAACAAGTCCCCGGGGCGAATCTGCGCCAGGATCTGTTTCAGCGTTAACATCCTGAACGGACGTTCGCAAAGCGCTCTGTTGATGGGTCTGAGATCCAGAATTGGGCGAAGCCCCCCATCCCTCTTGGGTACCACGAAGTAGCGGCTGTAAAACCCGCTCTCCAGCTCGTGTGGTGGGACTCGCTCTACTGCTCCTTTCTCGAGCAGACAGCCAATCTCTTGCCTCAGAGCCTGGGCATTTCGAGGCGATGTTAGAGACTGCACCACGCCATTGAAACGGGGTGGTCTGCGTCTGAATTGAAGAGTATATCCCCGCTCTATCACGTTGAGTAGCCAACGCGAGATTCCCGGAATAACTTCCCATGCGCTTATGAACTGACTTAGCGGCTTTAGCGGCTTGGTCGTTGGATGCGCGGCTATAACCTGTGTGGGATGCGGACCTGCACTGCTCAGAGGCGGGGCAAGGGGAGCCGCATTTATTGAGTGAGGAGGAGAAAGCTCTTTTTGTGAGAAAGTATGCATTTTTATTGAATGAACATCCAACACACACACATTTGAGCAGCCGAACTTTCGGCGCTTGGGCGCTGGGCTGCTCTCGCGCTCTCCTCCTTTCCTCCGGTCGTCAGGAAGACGGTTTAGCAGCCTGTGGCGGGCGAGAGTCGCGTCGCGGACTCCTCCGCTGACCTTGGCGCTTCCTACCGGAACCCCACACCTTCCTCCGGACATCTGGTTCCTGTCGAGGAGCAGTAGCAGTTCCCCCGGCCGGGGCAGGCCTGGGAAAATCCCTCCGCTGGGCAGAGCGAGGCGCCGACGAAGATCTGGATCTAGCTGTTTGCTGCTGGGAGGCGCGTCTCGGCATCACGTGACTCATAGCTTTCGCGCGCTTTTGAGTCTTTTGAGGAGTGTTTAGAAGCACCTTACGGTCGGCATCCTTGAGATCAGCCAAGTTTAGCCAGAGGTGCCTCTGCAGAACGACCATGAAGCCCATGGCCTTACCCACGGACTGGGCCACTCGCTTCGTCGCCATCAACGCGAAGTCCGTTGCAGCGCGCAGATCCTTCGTCGCCTCAGGAGTGAGGACTCCGCCCTCCGCCGTTTGCAGGAGTTTCGCCTGGAACACCTGCAGCACCGCCATGGCGTGCAACGCCGATGCTGCCTCGCCGTCAGAGGCATACGCCTTATTAGCGAGGTGGGCGGTGGTTCTGCACGGCTTCGAGGAAAGGCCGATGTCCGAGCCCAGGGTCCTCGCCGTTGCAGGACACAGGTGTGCAGCAACGGTTTCCTCGATGGGGGGAGAGCGCACATATCCGTGGGCCTCCGCTCCATCCACGTGGGAGAACATGGCCTGCGTGTTAGAGTGGACGCGCGCCGACTGGGGCGCAGACCACGTCTTCACTAACTGCTCGTGAACATCGGGGAAGAAAGGCACCGATGTCCTCGAGTCAGCTTTACGTGTGGACCTGAAGTACCACGAGTCGAGCTTACTCCTGACAGGCTCCTCCGGAGGATTCCAGGTAAGCTCCAACTCCTGCACAGCTTTTGATAGAACCCTCATGAGCTCCTCCTGGAGGCCTGAAGGCTCTGAGCTGCCAGATTGCTCGGGCTCCGATCCTGCCCACTCCTCCTTCTCCGAGGCCGAGATGGACATGGCCTCGTCGCCCTCCTCGTGGCCAAAGGCTACGAATCCCTCGATGTTGGAAGGGGGGCGGAAACAGTCCTCGGGGAAGGAAATCGGGGAATGCGGCAACCGTTGGGTTCGACGGCACGGCAAGACGGCGCTCCCGCCGCCCGGAGAGGGGGGGCTCACCAGCGGCACGCTGGCGGCAGTGAGCCCCACCCCGAACAGGCCGCGAACCATATCGCGGCGGGCCCGGAGCACGCGGACCAGGAGGTCCGCGTAAAGTCCACAGTCGGACTCGTCCAGCGCCGCCTCGGCGTGAGCCAGGCCCAGGCAGGCGACGCAATGGAGATGCTGATCCAGCGGTTCGATGGGTCCCGCGCAGATCTTACACACTGAAGCCATCACGAATTCAAGGTGAAGTAGAAGATTCTGATATAATTGTCGCGGGCATCGCATTTATACTGTCTCGAGCTCGTCATATTTGCATGCTTTGCGACAATTGGCCAGTCATTTGACTGGCGTGAGCCAATAGGACTTCAGGAAAGGTTGAAGGGAAGGAGTTCCCATAACGGAGAAATCTCCGTGATGTCTCGTGACAGCTCGATAGGGAACAGACACGTGCAAATAGTTGGAACATAGTACATAGTAGGCTACAGTTTTATTTTATTTTTATAGATGTAAAGTTTTTTTTGTCTTTTTTTTATTAGATGTTAAGAAAAAAAAGATATATACAACTATAACAAAAACATCAGATTATGTAAAGAGAATAAATGGGCTTTCAAGAAAAAATAAAATACATAAATGTAGGCTGTAATTAAGCAAAAATAAAGAGAAGAATTACATCAATGCTACAAAAACGACGTACAGGTTCAATTTTAAATTAGCCTACATATGACTCTTTAGCAAATTACAAATGTGCTTTTTCCAGCCGTGGGTGGGCGGCTGAGTCAAGCAAAGCAGCTGTGTCTCTGCGTTATTCCCATGGTAGCTCTTCCCGTTGGCTTCTAACCTAAAACAACGAAACGAACACATTCATGTCATAAAACATATGTCTAAAATGTATCCTTGCAATGAAACCAGAGCACAATTCTGCGTTAATACTGAAAAGCATCCACTCAAATCTTTTCTAACATATTAATTGAATTTGTAAAGGTCATCATTAATTAAAATAAAATGACATTCAGATGACATTCGGATGACGTTCGCAAGAGGCCATTTAGTTCTGGGGACCTTTATTTGTTAGCTGGGATAATGGCTTGAACAGTCACTCAAACCTTAAAGTGGGAGAATCTGTTAAAGTTGTGTAGCCTATGTGTAAATGCAAACGTCATTATCGATGTCTGCACGTAAGCTTAATTTCCATAACGACTTTGTCACACAGCTTAGCCTATAAACCTCATGAAAGCCATACGAAAAATACATTTTACTGTGACATCAAGTAAGGTAAGTTGTCTTATGACATACGGGTTGTTTTTTTATTATCTTTTTTTGTTCTTATGCTTATTGCCTGCAGCCTAAAGACACTGAAGTGTAACTTTTGGCACTCATTACACGCGCATTTGCGCTTTTTATATGGCACAATAATGGGTGACATTGGCGCGAAGGCTTAAACGTTAAAGTGGGAGAATCTGTTAAAGTTGTGTAGCCTACACGTGAGCTTATTAAGCTTAATTTCATAACCACTTTTTAATCATTTTATACGCATTTAGTCGGATAAATTCTGCTTTCAGAACTGTCAAGTCCGTAACGGAGAGAACAGTTAATACAAATTTTACAAAATGCGCAATAAACTCTGTAAATGTGGTTATCACTACCTGTATTTTTCAGGAGTTAATTCGGTTGTCGAATGTGGTTGTCACTCTCGTATTTTAGTGAATTATGTGTGTACAGAATGCGATTAAGGAGTAAAAGGTGAACTGACAACCAAATTTAGCTGCAGTGTGTACGTGTTCATCCATAAATCCATTCCATTCCTGTCTGTCTATCTATCATATTGTTGTATCTATCAGTCCTTCTATCTGTCTGTCTGTCCGTCTGTAAATGTGCTTTTTTTGGTTGACAGTTTATAATTTACAGAATTAAATTTCATAATGCACTCACCTGATTAACTGTTTTTTCACGATCCGGGGCATGTTTTAGGGTGACAGCAATCATGTCTTCCACACTCTGGGATTTTTGGTGTGGGTATGCCTTGCTGCAGGCACCTTGATTTAATACAGAGATCACCATTATTAAAATTAAAACTAGAAATTAGAATGACAAAGTTCTATTCTAAAAACATCAAACATTAATCTTATTTCTGCTATGAATATACATATATATGTATTGAGAAGAACTTACAACTTTTACATTTAAAAGGAGTATTTAGAACCTACCATATCTTATTTACAATTTATTTACAATTCAAATAATTTGAGATCTTGAAATATTGATTATTGGTCATTAGTGGCAAGTTTTGAAACTTACGTATGATGACATCATTGATAAGGAGCTGCTGAAATTGAAGTTTTCCCTTTCTGCCTTTATAACTGTAATATCCCCATAAGGAATTATCTCCAATTTTTTTCAGCATCCTCCGAATTCCATCTCCCAAGCTGCCACCACTCTGAAGACACAGATAACGAATCTACAGACAACAACAATAAGTAATTAAACACAAGAGCAAAATGTTTTCAATTATCATAGGTTAAAAATCACTAGTAATGTTGCTTGTGTTATGGCACATACCATTTTCTTTCGGAATTCAGCATCTTTCAGCTTGTCACACAACTCCTCTAATTCCTCTACAGTTTTACATGGCTGCTCTAGCACCTCTGTGAGATCAGAGACAGAGGTGCTTGGCTGGCTCGTTGATTGCTGCATTGTTTCAGCTGCTGATGTAATGTTGTTTTGGATTTGGTCCAGTTTCAACATGATTCTTCTTTCTAAATTCTCAAATAACTTGTAGATTTCTGTGCATAATTTATTTTGAAAACATAAATGACATTACAATCTACAGCAATACAAAATAACACTGCCATAAGACAATATAAGTCTGCCATAAGACAACATAATAATTTAATAATTATGATGAAATCAAATAGTTACCATCTCGAAGAGATTGTGGATTAATCACACTTCCTAAAACAAGTCACAAATCATTTTGTCAGATAATATATAAATTATGTGTGTTTGTGTGTGTGTGTGTGTGTGCGTGCGTGCGTGTGTGTGTTTTAACGTACCTTGATTCTGCCAGTTGGCAGAAACTGACTGATGTGGCTGCAGTTGTGGTGTTGAAAGTGATGGAACTGAGATGAAACAAAAATATTTTTATGTAATATCAAAACACCTCATTGAAACAGGGTTTTGCATTTGTTTTAATAAATAATACATTAATTATGATGAAATTAAATACCATCTCGAAGAGATTGTGGATCAATCACACTTCCTAAAACAAGTCACAAAAACATTTTGTCAGGTAAATATTTGTATCATATATATATATATATAAACTGTTTTAGTGTACCTTGACTCTGCCAGCTGGCAGAAACTGACTGAAATGGCTGCTGTTGTGTTGTTGAAAGAGATGGAACTGTAATCACATCACAAGAAAAAAAATCATTAAATTAAAAAATGAATGACCTATTGTTAGTACAACAGTCACACTCGAGCTGTACAGTGTTAAGCTGTACAGCCATAAAAACATTATTATTAGCATGTTGTTTAAATCATGACACAATATCTTTAAAAACAATAATATTTTTATGTAACAATAGTTATTAGAGTTTTGCATGTTTTTAATTAAAATGTTAAATTTTGTAGTAATCAACATTATAACACAAATATAGTAGACTGACTTTAATCTTAAAATGCACTTAATTTCATTGAGATTTTAATGTACTCACAGCAAGGTGCTGCAGGCAAAATCACATTAGATCTGTTTTTTTTTACTGGTTGCTCCTCATCTAACTCGAAATAAAATAATAATAAAAATATATATATATCAGTACAAATGAAAGTGAATCATAGTGACTTTACCTTCATCAGGCTCCCCAGCTGAAAACAAAACAAAACAAAATATTAGCTTTTTGACATTTCTTAAAAAAGTAGTTCACCCAAAAATTAAAATGCTGTCATCATACTCACTCTTGAGTTGATCCAACCCTGTATACATATATTTGTTCTGCTGAACAAGGGAAGATATTTTGAAGAATGTCTGTAACCCTTTATGTTCAGCAGAACAAATATATTTATACAGGTTTGGATCAACTCAAGGGTGAGGGTGATGGATTTTTATTTTTGGGTGAACTATCCCTTTAATGTTATGGCCTTCGTGAATCATTTTTGCACAACATAGAAAGACGATTCCATTTTAGATTATCATCAACAGTTGATTACTTTTTGTTAACTTTCTACTTACACTTAGATGCAATTGCTGTTGATCTTGGCCGTTTGTTTATTTTCTTTGCTCTCAAACTGGAAATCTCATCTTCAGGGCCAAACACAACAGGGCAATAAACAGTATTTTGTCAGTTAGAAAAATATGCTAGAAGCTATTTACAGTGTCAGCACAGATTTTATACCTCTAAATCTTCTTGGTGGTATAATTTTTCGTGAACTATTTCCATCCGAGTCCTCAACATGGGAAGTTTCAACTGCTTTTTGGGCCCGATACCTTGCTAGGTTGTAACTGTCTGTTCTCAAAAATATCAAAAATTTTGTTTAATACATCTTATATAAATAATTTATATTTTAGGAATGGTTGCTAGTAGTTGATGAGATTAAAAAATTATCTTGGTATTATACTTTACCTGTGTTAGAAAATACTCTGACGGCATATTTTGTCCAGAGATGTTTGTCTGGAATGACACATTTTATGACCTTGGTCCCAACATTTGAATTGGGCCAATAGCAGAACAGTACCTTTCAGACAGAGACAAGGATGCTTGCTTAATGTTTTCTATGTATATAGCTGACCTTGATTAATGTGTATCATTTATGTTTTATAACAACATATATGGACTAAAACCTACCCCATCAATCCTTTCGAGCCACGAAGATGGTGCCACCTCAACCTCATTTTGCTCAGTGAAATTGAGGACTACATAGTGAAGATAAACCTGTAAGTGAAGTTTAGATAAATCTGTAAGTTCAGCTTGCAACACACAAATGAAACATACACAATTACCTATTAATAGACAATCATTGGTTACTTTTTCTAACCTTATATACTTAATTTATATTTTCCAATGTTGGTTCTTGTTGTACTGGAAACATCTAGGTTTTCAAAAGGGAATGGCACTGGAGAGCAAATCACCAGAAGACAGAAGGAAGCTGTAGGAGGCAGAAAATCATGGGGCAAATCTTCAGAAGGCAGAGACCATGAAGTGAAGCTGTAGAAGGCAGAGACTCAGGGGCAAAGCTTCAGGACCCAGAAACTCAGGGGTAAAGCCGAAGCAGTTAGACGCATGGGACAAAACTTCAGGAGGCGGAGACTCAGGGGTGAAGCTGAAGGATGTAGAGACTCAGGAAGCAAAGGAATACTTCCAGTATGTAATTTCACCCAAATTGTCATTATCTTGTCATTTTATTTTTATCTTTGGTGATTTTATTTTTTGTCACATCCTAGAAAGTATGAAGAAATAAATATAGTAGACTGACTTTAATCTTAAAATGCACTTAATTTCATTGAGATTTTAATGTACTCACAGCAAGGTGCTGCAGGCAAAATCACATTAGATCTGTTTTTTTTTACTGGTTGCTCCTCATCTAACTCGAAATAAAATAATAATAAAAATATATATATATCAGTACAATTTCAGACTATAGAAAACAAATGAAAGTGAATCATAGTGACTTTACCTTCATCAGGCTCCCCAGCTGAAAACAAAACAAAACAAAATATTAGCTTTTTGACATTTCTTAAAAAAGTAGTTCACCCAAAAATTAAAATGCTGTCATCATACTCACTCTTGAGTTGATCCAACCCTGTATACATATATTTGTTCTGCTGAACAAGGGAAGATATTTTGAAGAATGTCTGTAACCCTTTATGTTCAGCAGAACAAATATATTTATACAGGTTTGGATCAACTCAAGGGTGAGGGTGATGGATTTTTATTTTTGGGTGAACTATCCCTTTAATGTTATGGCCTTCGTGAATCATTTTTGCACAACATAGAAAGACGATTCCATTTTAGATTATCATCAA